>JBCNJP010002480.1:0-43255 GCA_039602395.1 Deinandra increscens subsp. villosa | reverse complement strand
TGCGGCTTTGCCTCCCCCGTGTCCTCTCGGGATCACGGTCAGATAGGCTGATATTGTACCTCCGTGCACCTCCCGTGTCACAAGGCAGAGTTTGTCACCTCCAGTAGATGTACCCAACATCCCCTCGCTTGTAGCGAAACCTACAAGGCACGGCTTGTAGCGAAAGGTTTCACTCAAACTCAAGGGATTGATTATGATGAGACTTTTTCGCCCGTTGTCATGATCAAATCGATCAGGATTCTCCTTGCCATAGCCGCATACCATGACTATGAGATATGGCAAATGGACGTTAAAACCGCCTTCCTGAACGGACAACTCGAGGAAGATGTCTACATGGTTCAGCCTGATGGTTTTGTTGATTCAGAGAATCCAAACAAGGTTTGCAAGCTTAGCAAGTCCATTTATGGACTCAAGCAAGCATCTCGAAGCTGGAATCTTCGTTTTGATCAAAAGGTCAAAGAGTTTGGCTTTGAACAAAACAAAGATGAGCCTTGTGTTTACAGAAAGGCGAGTGGGAGCGCCGTATCGTTCCTCGTACTGTACGTGGACGATATACTGATCATAGGGAACAACATACCCATGCTTAAGGAAGTTAAGAAATGGCTTTCATCTTGTTTCGCTATGAAAGACCTTGGAGAAGCCACTTATATTCTGGGAATTAAAATTCACATAGATCGATCTAAGCGCCTTTTGGGACTCAGTCAAAGCACATACGTTGATAAGATCGTAGCTCGGTTCAATATGAGCAACTCCAAGAAAGGAACCGTTCCCATGACTAAGGGAACAGTCTTGGACAAATCTCAAGCACCTAAAACGGAGCGCGAGATAAGCCAAATGTCATCGATCCCATTTGCCTCTGCTATTGGATCTATCATGTATGCCATGCTCTACACACGACCGGATGTCTCGTATGCACTGAGCGTGACAAGTCGTACCAACAGACACCAGGGCTAGCTCACTGGACGGCTGTAAAGAACATACTAAAATACTTGAGAAACACCACTGATATGTTTCTCGTATACGGGGGTGTCGATGAGGAGCTCACTGTAAGATGTTACACTGACGCTAGTTTTCAGACTGACCGAGATGACTCTCGCTCACAGTCAGGATTCGTATTCACTCTTAACGGAGGGGCTGTTTCTTGGAGAAGCTCAAAACAGCCAGTAGTAGCTGATTCTACTACTGAATCCGAATACATAGCCGCCTCAGAAGCTGCTAAAGAAGCCGTGTGGATGAAGAAGTTCATATCCGATCTCGATGCTATGCCAAGCATTAGGCAGCCCATCGAGATGCTGTGCGATAACACAGGCGCTATAGCTCAAGCCAAAGAGCAACGGTCTCATAAGATGGCCAAGCACGTCCTGAGGAAGTTCCACTACATAAGAGAAGTAGTAGACAGAAATGAAATCAAGATAAGCAAAGTACACACAGATCAAAACTTAGCTGATCCCTTTACTAAGCCTATGACTCAGGAGACTCATATACGCCACAGAGAAGCGATAGGGCTTAGATTAGCTAAAGACATGTTTTGATTCAGTATTTGGATGTATGAACAATAACAGTTATCTATATTATTCTTATTCCATCTGATTTATGCAATAATGAATTATATAACTGTGTTCAATATTTGTACGTTTAATCCATGGACAATAAGCTCTTGTTCTGAATGTCCGTAGTCGATTAGTTAGTGGGAGCTATACTAAAGAAAGACTACTGTGACTGGTTGAACTTTAAAGTTGTTTAACGTTCAAACTCACGAACCTCATTGGTGAATGACGTTGGACGTAACTCGCATCATGCAACGTAAACATGGAACTCTTGCTTGCTTGATTAATGCATGCTCTAATGTATCCTTAGACTTGAGACGCATATTCGAACTCCTCTTTACTAAAGAACATTCTTTGATTGTAGCCTAACGTTGTCGCGTAACTGCCAGCCATAACGGCTACTTTTGGGAATGGCTCTGAGGTTGAGTGGGAGCTGTATGCCTCAATAAGGGATTCTGTACTCTTGCTTCGGCAACAGTTAGACATAAAGGCGCCCTCGTTGGTTCCAAGTGATAAGTGTGAGGCCTCACCCAAACTTACTGTGTGTTTGTTGGATCACTTCGAATTATATCGAGAACGAAAATTGATGAATAGAATATGAGAGTCCATGTCTCATAATTCATCAATGTCTACTACAGAAAGGAACATATGATAATGAATGCACAAGTCATGAGTCTGCTTGATGGTCAATCAGATATACTTTGGCAAACGACTTAAAGTGTCAATATTAGTTGGTGTAGCTATGCATAGCTAGAGTGCCTCTGGCTGCGCTCGTTAAACTGTCGCGTTCAGTCCAAGTGGGAGACTGTTGGAAACAAGGTGTCCTGACCCGACGAATTAACGAACCCGACCGATATTGACCCGTAAGAGTTACACCCGGGGCAATGGATAATAAGCTGATTACTATTTTAATTAGTTAATTGAACTGATTGGCAAATAAATAAATACTGATTTATTTATTTATTACGATTAAATGGACGGATGAGTTAAACTGTTAATGGGTTAACAATCTAACCCATTGGTGGGCCATGGAGAATTCGCAGAAGGCCATGGTGGGCCCATGGTCTGCGAAATTCTCCTATAGGGTGGGGAGGAGTGGAGAACAAGAAAAAACAAGTTTTCAAAACCCTGGTCTCCTCCTCCCCTCTCTCTCTCTGCGTCGCATACCAGGGAAGAAAAACCCTAAGCCGTCGCCGCCCTTAATCTCCGGTGACACCACCACTGCAATTCCGATGGATCAACGATTCGCAAGCATCATCCAGCGACTCGATCAGGAAGCAGCCACCGCCCGAGCCGAGGCAGCGAGCCGAGCCGAAGCCGCAGCCGCCGCCGCAGCCGAGGCAGCAGCCGCCACCGCCGCCACATCCGCCGGCGCTTCGCCGGTCGATCGCCGCCCGGTGGTTCTCACGTTGCCGGCGTAACCGAGACCACCTCGTCCCGTGCCGTCCTCGTGGCCCGCACCGCTTTATCATCCGGTCACCGCCACCTCGTCGCCGCCGGTTTCCGGTGACGAGATAATCGTAGGATCGGTCCCCGTGGCGATCCCGTCGGAAAGAATTTTGTCACCGCCACCGATGGTGAAGTTACCACCACCGCCGCCACTACCTTCGCCGCCTCCGATGGCCGCCGGAGTTTCAGTCGCAGATCTGACCCGCAGATTCGAGTCAGAAGTTTCAGTTCACCCTAGCGCGAGTCCATTGAACTCGGGTGTCTCAAACGGTTGTTCGGAACCCGCTAAGGTATATCTAATTTATTAGATATTTAATTTATTTATGTATTTATTTATTTATTTAAATAAATATATTTTCTGTGTTTGTCGTGCCGGTGATTGATCCTGTTACAGTTGCGTCCGCGTTTTAATTCGTTTCCGCTGCTAAAATTAATTTAGAATTAATTTTATTATTAAATCGGTTTTAATAAAATTAAAATCGGTAACCCGGATCCCACTGTATATCCCAACACATAGCTCACATCCTCATGTCCGCTACCCAAAGTGGGACACTGATTCGCATAGTGTCCCAACTCTCCGCATGTTGCGCAAACTCCAAATGATGACGCTGCTTTCGCTTCTTCACTACCACCACCAACCTTGAGTTGTGTTAATTGTTTCTCCAACAAGGCACACTTCTTCTCCAAACTCTCATACTTCTCTTCCACACCATAATCCACTGCTTTTAGTGCTGCTTTTGGTCTTCTAGCAGATTGGGCATGTCTCCTTGATGTTGTAGACAAACGCTCCATGTGAGTCCAATCATCCGCTTCAGGATTTATGAGAAACGTTCCATTGCTTATTGAAAGCAAATCCCGAGCATCATCCTGCAACAAACCATCATAAAAACAATGAATTAGATCCCACATTTCAAAACCATGATGAGGACATTTTCGTAAAAGTTCTTTAAATCTAGTAAAAGCTTCATGAAAAGGCTCCCCTGATGATTGCTGAAAACCTCTGATAGCGGCTCGGCCCTTACTGGTCTTGCTCATTGGATAATACTCATCCAAGAACGCTTCTTGCAACTCCGCCCATGTATGGATGCTTGCGGCGGGTAGACTATCAAACCACCGGCGGGCTCGATCCTTGAGTGTAAAAGAAAACATCATCAGTTTAACATCGTCTGTTGTAAAACATGTTGCCCCAATTGTGCTGCAAGTAGATTCAAACGATTTTATGTGTAGGTATGGTTCCTCCGTCCTCTTTCCATAAAACTCTGGCAAAAAACCCAAGTATTGAGGTTTCACTTCAAATGCCCTATTGTTCTGAGAGACCGGAGTTACAACTGCTGACGAACTCGGCATAATGATAGGCTTGAAATGGCTCTCAACTCCTTGAGCTCGGGCTGGTGTCACTATCCTCGGTACTCCTCCTTCCATGTGAATTTGATTCCTCCCTTGATTATTAAGAACATGCGGTACACCCCTTTGAGGTTGATTCTGATGCACTGGTTGAGGGTTAACCGGAGGTTGTTGTCGTCGTGGGTTAGCTGGGACCTCCGGTTGATCTCTGTATTGGTACCCATTATCTTCATCAGGCTCGTACCACTCTTGATCCCTTTGCTCTTCCTGTTGCTGCCAATCTTGCTGAAAACCTCTGAGAGCGGCTCCATACCCGTATCTTTGTTGATCGAACATCGGGTTTTGCCAAATGTTAGCCTGGTTGGCAGGGTGAAATTGTTGAGGAGGTGGTTGTTGTGGTGCTCGGCGAAATAGGGGTGGTTGCTGTGGTGGTGTGATCGGTTGTTGACCTCTATAACGGAGGTTTTCTGCCTCATGATGTGATGACCGAGCTGAGTGGTGTGAGTTTGGTCGCCCATCGAGCGGGTCATCAAGGTCGGGATATGGTTGTCTCTGAAAAGCTGGATCATTTTATGGATATTGTGGTTGAAATTGCGGTTCTTGTGGTTGGTTTTGACGATTGGGGTCATTTTGAGGTAGGATGACTGGTTGTTGTTGTTGTTGGTTTTGCGGTTGGTTCTCCATGTTTCTTTTGCTTCTTTGCTCTGCTCGGTTCTGCCGAGTTGTACGTTTAATTTCTGGATTGTAGATTAGCGGTGATTGCTTTTGTGAATGCCTAGTATGCATAAAACTTGCACAAACCTGCAAAACAGCAAAAACAAAACAAACGGGCTACGTAGCACTGCTCTAGAGGTTGCAAGGAACACGTTAGAAGCAACGAAACACAAAGTTGGGGGGGCCAAAAATTGCAAAAACTTTCTGTCCAAATTGATCCTATCGTGTCGCGAGGGTCTTGATATAAGGCTCGCGACACGATGCAGCTCAAAACTCCGAATTCTTTAATAAAATTTTTTTTATAAAAACAAAATAAAATGCAGGGAATGAGAATAAAACACTATTTTTGGATTTTTGGAAATTTTTGGGAAAAAATTAAAAACGATTAAATCAACTAATAAACAAGCGCACGATTCCCCAGCAACGGCGCCAATTTGATAACGGTTTGTCGCGACCGTTACAAATCCCCAACGAATTAAGATTTGCAGTAGTGGAATCGGGGTATCGAACTAAGGGAATTAGTGGTCACTTGTTAATTGACTAAATTACGAACTAAATTAACCTAAATTACTTTATCCGAAATTGCAGAAAAATGGAAAAGTTGCCTCTTAGCTGTAAAATGGGATTGATGAATTGTAACTAATTTAATGTCACTAAACTAATGCTAGCAATTGATTGGTTAAACTTATGTAAATTAAAGGTAACCACTTTAAGATCCGGCTTCGTTAATTTACTGATTTCGCACATTGGGAATTTAACATAGAAACCACATAGACATGATTGCTACACTTGTTCAACCTATTCAACCAACTACTATGGATGTACTTAGTATAGTCCTAGAGCTATGCAATTAAGGTAGTCCGGGAGCGGGGGGTACAAACACAATAATCAATCAAAACATCAAACAAGCCATTACTGAATTAATGATCGTCACAAGTCAGAAACTCATCCAATATTAAAAACCCTAGTTTGAACTCAGTAAACCACTAACCTTCACTCAAAGTGATTACAACGGAATTAGCCGGACATAGCGAAAGTCAAAAATACGGAAATCAAAGAAAACACCATCGAATACTTGTTGAATGCTTGAAAATCTTCACCGAATGCTTGGAATTCACCTGGAAAGCGTGAACAACCGTCCAAAATCATCTAAGAAAGCAGAAGAAACGAATGAATGGCATCACATTGGCTTAAATAGCCACACCCTAATTTTTGGCCGACATCACACCCGTCGTGTGGCGCGACGGTCACTTCTTCAAAGGCTCGCGCCACGAGCTTGCCAAAATAGTCGGGCTCTTCTCATCAACACGCGTCGTGTCGCGAGGAGCAAGGCTCAACCCTCGCGACACGATCTGACCTCGAATCCAGAAAACTTCTAAACTTCTAACACTTCAATCCGACTGAATTCGTCACGTTAACGTACAAACCTGAAACAAACGGAACTATACAAAGTGATGTGTTCCCGACTAAATATAAACCATAAAAACAGGGAATTACGGATATTAACACACTACAAATCACTAACACATCAATATACACTAATCAAACTTTAATTGTTATGATAATTATAATTTGGTCGGGTTAGTCTGGCTCCTTGTAAGTTTTTTCTTCATCGTCATGTTCTTCAAGTTGTTTGATGTTACGTATTGTACCTTCAGCTTTGTTTTCACATTATTTACCTGGAGTGACAAAACATGACAAATAAAACCGATAAGATATATATATATATATATATGTAGTTAAAGTTAATTAATTAATTAAAGTGGATACGATTAATTAATTGGTTCTTCAAGTACTTTAACTATATTATCAATGGAACAAACCTTTAATTTTAGTATCTTATCATGATCAGCAGTGATCATTTGGTCCTTCGGCCATGCAATAATATAGTTACTGCTTTTCTTCTCTGCAAGCTCCTTAATTGTTGTTATATTTTCTACTGGGTGTGGTAAAAGTCCATGTTCCTTCAAAACCTCATAAATGGAAACTCAACGGCAATCAGAAGGTAGTGGAACTTCATGAATCGTCTCATTAGTTAATGCTTGGAATAATTTAGCCTTTGCCACGATGTTTCTTTTTTCCCCAAGGTGCAGGTGCACAGTTTTGCACCCCTGATCAAAAGTGACATAATAATAATATTAATTATAGCATATATATTAACAATTAATTAAATAAAGTCAAAAACTGAATAAATAAATTTTCAAATATACTAATATATATACCTCTAATGAGATTTCTGGGTCAACAGCAGCAGGAATGTCATCGTTATTAGCAGGAGCAGGTTTTCGTAATTTTGTAGGTCTCTTATTATTTTCCTAAATTGACGCCATATAATTAATTGATTAGTAACATATATATTAATTAACAATAACGTCAAAGCGATTTTTTAAATTCTTAATTATATATATACCACTTCCTGCTGTGATGCCCAACAGTACTGGCTACAGCAGCTGCTGCTTCTGTTATTTGTCTCTTTTCCCCCTAAAGACAGCATCAACATTTAATTAAATGATCATATAGCAATTAGTTATAAGGGAAGTACACAATTGTGTAAATTAAAATAGTTACCCTTTCCTTTTGCCCGGACGTTGTTGTAGATGGAGGAGTGTGTTGTGATACAGTCGCAGAACATACCTAAGATTCAATTAATTAATAAAATCATATCGATCATAACTGGCTAAACATTAGTTAACTATCCAGATAACCATTCGGATGAAGTACAAACTTATCATAGCCGAAACAGTTAATTATTAATTATATTCCGGAACAACTCTAACTATCCTGATGAACTTTACCTATACTGATGAACTTTAACTATCCAGATGAACTATAACCAACCCGGTGAACTATCATTAGAGATGCATGTTCATCCAGATGAACTAGAATCTTCCGGATCAACTCTAACTATCCCGATGAACTCTAACTATCCTGATGAACTAGATTTTTCCGGATCAACTCTAACTATCCCGATGAACTCTAACTATCCTCATGAACTTTTTACTATCTTGATGAACTTTACTTATCCTGATGAACTTTAACTATTTGGATGAACTATAACTATTCAGATGAACTATAACTAGAGATGCATGTTCATCCAGATGAACTAGAATCTTCCAGATCAACTCAAATTCAGATTTGTTTCAAATCCGTACCATATCGACCGACCTTTGAGATGAGTTTGATGGAGTAGATTGTTTCCGCGATGTATTGTGCGCGGAATTGATCATGTCCTACCTACAATTTAATTAGTTATTTAATTATTAAATATGCACTCAAGGGAGATTGATCATATCAGCAATAATACTTAATTACCGTTGTATTTACATTGGAATGCTGATAACAACTGTTTTTAGATATTACAGTTATAGTAAGAGGCGCCTCTGCGGACTTTACCTACAAAATGATTTAATGATTTATAATAATTAATTGATAAAAAGTAAAGTATATAATATAATTAATTATAGGTATATATATATAATTTGTCCCTAACAGAATTTACCACTTTATTAACTTGTTTACCTTGAATCATGCGGTTCATAAACGCCGTAAGCTTATCAATTTTTTCATGTTGTGCTTTAACCATATAAGTGAGGTGCTCAACCTCTTGATCCTTTTTCTCACGCAGCTGTTTTTCATTTTGGAGTTCCGCCTCAAGTTTTTCGATCCGTTCTTTTTATCGCCCTTTTGGAGCACCTTGCCAATATCCACGGGAAGTCACTTCATACCCAATACCTTTTAGGTATCCACCCTTTTCCTTGCCAAGGACCAATGTCAGGGCATCCGTTCCCGGTTCTATGGTCACGGATCCCGTATTTATTTTTGTTTCATTCTCGGCCTGTAGTAATTAATTTAGTTAATGTAGTGAGGTGCTGTTAATTTGTAACATGTATATAATTAGGTATATATAGAAATTAAACTTACTATATCATCTGATACGCCCTTCACCACAGACGTTTTGTATTCCCCCTCTTTATTTACCCTTCCTTTCCTCCACATAAACGCTCGAGAAGGGGAATCATCAGACTTGAAACACACATTGCACGTTTTTAACCATGACTGGGTGTAACACACTTAGCTTATTACCAGTTTTTCTATCAAATAGACGTATCCTCCCCGTCCCATTGTATGATTATAAACATATTGTACTCGAACCTCTTTTGCACTCTTTGACGCAGCCTTTCCAACAGAACAATAGGATATATAATTTATAATCTTATTAATTAACACTTAGCTTAATTAATGAAATCTGCGGTTTGAATTGAATAAAAACCTTGAATTCTTCAGATTTTGTATATGCTACAAATCTGTCCCAGTCTTCTTTTTTCACAATAGCGCGATACATCTTTGGAACATTCTCAAGCACGGTAGGTTTTGCTAGGTTGGGACGAATGTGTTTCTCGAACATCATTCTTCTAAAACTCTTAGCAACCCACTAAGCCGTACTATTATAGGACCCCTTCGACAGTCATCAATTTTGAATAATTGCTGAAAAATAACATATGACAGGATTTTATAGTCACATATATGGAATTCAATAACTTAACAAACTTAATATAAGAAAATGTTTAATCTGTTTCATAACCTAGATCCCTGCCCACATCTTTTCTTGGCCTCTTTTGGCACCTTCCTCCATTGTAGATACCTCAATCCAACCTCTGACCTTGCAATGTCTCCCATAAAACTTAAAAATTTGGTCTATGCTCCCCGCCAATCCTTCCCAGCGCATCAAAGTTTTAGTGGACATTTTCCCCCACCATTTTTTCTCAAATTTGGCACGCCGCTTTGCCAATCGTATCAACCCCCTCTTGTTTGCTTGGGGAGGAAGGTCGTCGACTTGGGTATCATTGTCGACTTGGGCATCATTGTCGACTTGGGCATCATTATTATCCATTTCATCTTCTTGAATCTCTTGTGAATAATGATCATCATTGTTATCCATTTCATCTTCTTCACTCTCTTGTGAAGAATAATCATCATTGCATTCGCCTTCACTATTATATGTATGGTCATTAAGATCCTTTAATGTTTCACCTTCATGATCTATTGTTAAATGAGCTAGATGAATCCTGAAATGAAATAAATAGAGAATGAAATAAATGCGATGGAATAACTAATTAGATGAAATAATTGAGATGAAACAAATGATCTCCTAAAGATGACAGTGAAATTAATACTGACGGGAATTAGGTAGTGATCTCCTGAAGATGATTGTGTGATGAATCCTGTAGAGGAATTTTTAGTGATAGGGAAGAAGAGAGTGATGAATCGTTTTGGTGATAAAATTTTGGTGAGAGGGAATAGGAACTGATCAATGAATTTTGGGGAAATTTGAAAAATGGTGGGAAGTAGTTTGGGGATTAATATTATCGATCCGGATGAAAGCATCTCACCAAATAAGGACGTGACAACATTTAATTATCGGATTTAATATAAACTCAATTAATTCCAGACATAGATATAATAGTATTTTAAACATAACTTTAAAATGATCTTTAAATGTAAAATGGAATATTAAGCAATAAATTTAATGATAATTGTATCCTTAAATAAATGTGTATACCTAACGTGAAAAAAAGATGTCAAGTACTACAGACACACCACACAAACACACACACACACAGACACACACACACACACATATATATATATATATATATATATATCAGGTGTTGTAATATATACATTATCGGTTATATATATATATATAGGGAAAGGATCATGCGAAAACGCATATATTTTGCGAAAACGCAAAAACCATCTTAAAACCAACATAATCCTTTCATACGTTAATATATATTTTTTAAAATTTTCACCAAAAGTCTTATAATTATGTTATCTTTAATTCTATAAAAAAAAGTTAATGTTTTTTTTTTCTGTGATACACATGTGTACCACAAAAAAAACTCATACTTTAGTATGAGTTAATATTTATTTTCTCTAAGACGCACCATATGTGTTATATTTATGTCATATTTTTGTGTTTTTTTAATGATACACATGTGTACCACACCAAAAAAAAAACCTCATATATGTGGTATACATTACTAGTTTTAAAAGGAAATTGCACCATAAGTCTTATAGTTATGTTATCTTTATATCTAAGAAAAAAATAACACTTTATAATTTTTTTTTTAATTTATGTTGCACATGTGCACTATGTTTCATTATCATTAGTACCATAAATGTTTTAGTGTTTTTAATATGTTTTTAACATAAGGAGTGTTTTTACACATGATAATTCGTTTTTTGTGCAGTAGTAATGATGATGATACACATGTGTATCACACGGGGAAAAAACGTTAATTTTTTTTTAATATTTGTTTCCAGAATTGAATATAACGTAATTCTAAGACATTTGGCGCCAATTATATGAAAAAAACATTAACGTATGAAGAAGTTATATAGGTTTTAATATTGGTTTTCGCGTTTTCGCAATATAAAGGGTTTTCGTAAGATCCTTCCCCTATATATATAATTATATATATATATATATATATATATATATATTATATATATATAGGGTTAGGTTCAAATGAGAACTTTTTGTTTTGAGAACTTTTGAGAACTAAATCTCCACCACTAATTTCAGTTGGGGACCACTACAATTCATGGGAGGGGGGTATATGTAAATACAACTAGTGGCTTAAAATGGTTCTCAAAAGTTCTCTCAACCAATTAGTTCTAAAATGATCCTCTCCCTATATATATATATATATATATATACATATATATATATATACATATATATAGTGAAAAGTTCATTGTAGACACCCCCATAAGTGTAGACAGGTAGACACCCTTTTTCACCATTAGATCTCTTGATCTAATGGTTGTGATTAATTTTCTTTTTTCTTTTTTTCTTTTTTCTCATAAATTAGAAACTTTCACATGTGAAAAAGAGCTATTTCACATGCGAAAGTGTCTACAATGAACCTCACCCTATATATATATATATATATATATATATATATATATATATATATATGGTTAGGTTCAAATGAGAACTTTTTATTTTGAGAACTTTTAAGAACTAAATCTCAACCACAAATTTCAGGGGGGACCACTACAATTCATGGGAGGGGGGATACATGTAATAAACTTGTGGCTTAAATTAGTTCTTTTTAGTTCTCAAATCAAACTGGTTCTCAAATAATCCCCTCCATATATATATATATATATATATATATATATATATATATATATATATATATATATATAAATGGAGAGGTTCATTGTAAACATTTTCGCATGTGAAATAGTTATTTTTCATATGTGTTCACATGTGAAATTTTCTGAATAATGAGAAAAAAAATTAATCACACCTTATTGGGACCCATTGGTCCCAACTGACCCTCATTGCCCCTAAACACACCTTATTGGGCCATCATTAGTCCTAAACATGCTTATTGGTTACATACACACCTTATCGGGACTCATTGGTCCCAACTGACCCTCATTTCCCCTAAACACACCTTATTGGGCCATCATTGGTCCTAAACATGCTTATTGGTTACATACACACCTTATTGGGACTTATTAGTCCCAACTGGCCCTCATTGCCCATAAACACACCTTTTTGGGCCATCATTGGTCATGAACACAACTTATTGGTTACATACACACCTTATTGGGACTCGTTGGTCCCAACTGGCCCTCATTGCCCCTAAACACACCTTATTGGGCCATCATTGGTCTTAAACACAATTTATTGGTCACATACACACCTTATTGGGACTCATTGGTCCCAACTGACACTTATTTCCCCTAAACACACCTTATTGGGCCATCATAGGTCCTAAACATGCTTATTGGTTATATACATACCTTAATGGGACTCATTGGTCCCAACTGACCCTCATTGCCAATAAACACACCTTAGTGGGCCATCATTGGTCCTAAACACAACTTATTAGTTACATACACACCTTATCAGGACTCATTGGTCCCAACTGACGTTCATTTCCCCTAAACACACCTTATTGGGCCATCCTTGGTCCTAAACATGCTTATTGGTTACATACACACCTTATTGGGACTCATTGGTCCCAACTGGCCCTCATTGCCCCTAAACACACCTTATTGGGCCATCATTGGTCCTAAACACACCTTATTGGTTACATACACACCTTATTGGGACTCATTGGTCCCAACTGGCCCTCATTACTCCTAAACACACCTTATTGGGCCATCATTGGTCCTAAACACAACTTATTGGTTATACACACACCTTATTGGGACTCATTGGTCCCAACTGACCCTCATTTCCCCTAAACACACCTTATTGGGCCATCATTGGTCCTAAACATGCTTATTGGTTATATACACACCTTATTGGGACTCATTGGTCCCAATTGACCTTCATTTCCCCTAAACACACCTTATTGGGCCATCATTGGTCCTAAACATGCGTATTGGTTATATACACACTTTATTATGACTCATTGGTCCCAACTGACCCTGATTGCCCCTAAACCCACCTTATTGGACAATCATTGGTCCTAAATACAACTTATTGGTTACATACACACCTTATCGGGCCTCATTGGTCCCAACTGACCCTCATTTCCCCCTATACACACCTTATTGGGCCATCAATGGTCTTAAACATCTTATTGGTTACATACACACCTTATTAGGACTCATTGGTTCCAACTGGCCCTCATTGCCCCTAAACACACCTTATTAGGCCATCATTGGTCCTAAACACAACTTATTGGTTATATACACACCTTATTGGGACTCATTGGTCCTAATTGACCCTCATTTCCTCTAAACACACCTTATTGGGCCATCATTGGTCCTAAACACATCTAATTGACCCATTTGACCCCAAATTGACCCATTATTTAATTTTAATCTTAATTCTTTAAGATATAATTTATTTAGAATTATAATTCCCTTAAATTTAAGGTTTTTGTAGATCTATTCTGTTTTTTGTGTTTAGGGTTTTTGTTTAACGGAATGAAGATTGTGTGAACAGATTACATTTTTAACTAAAATTATGTATCAGTTGTTGATCGGATTGCAATTGTTGATCATCTCTATTTTTGAGGATTAGGGTTTTTGTTTAACGGAATAGAGATTGTGCGAACATATTACATTTTTAACTAAAATTATGCATCAACTGTTGATCGGATTGCAATTGTTGATCGTCTTTGTTTTCGAGGATTAGGGTTTTTGTTTAACGGGATGGAGATTGTGAGAACAGACTACATTTTTACCAAAAATTATGCATCAGTTGTTGATCGGATTGCAATTGTTGATCGTCTTTGTTTTCGAGGATTAGGGTTTTTGTTTAACATATTGATTTCATAAATAAAAAAAGAATAACAAGTATATAACAAAAAGTGGATTTCATACTACTGATTCCAATTCCATACAAAAAATTGTTTCCTAATTTACATGTTCATTCTTAAAAAAACAAAAGACAGAGCAGTTGCGGGTTGAGGTTCACGGGAACCTAGATTCCATCTCCTCCATCAACTCCAAATGCCTACTCATAGCTTCTTGCCTCTGTTCAACCAACATTTGAAGCCTAGCATTGGAGACGTGTATCTCTTCTACCAGAAAAGTTGCCATCTGGTATCTTGATGGACTTGGTGGCTCTGTAAGTACTTGGTTGAGCAGGGTAGCAATAATCTTTATCTGCAAATAATTTTTAACAATTTCTTTCAAGTTTGACATTTTGAGAAGGATTTGAGGGTTTTGAGAAAGGGTTTGATAAGTATTTTGAGAAAAGGTTTGATAAGGGTTTTGAGAAGGGTTTGATAATGACGGTGAGAAGTTTCTGATTACTGACCAGGTGGTATGGTTATATGTGTAAATCACTTGAGTATGCCTAAGCTCAGATGCCTAATCACTAGAGTATACCAAAGGTCGGATTTTATTAAACACTACACTATATAATTACTGTCACACGTTCTCCAAGTTAAACTGAAATTTCTACACTTTATCAAAAAACCACTAAAATTTTTATCACACGATCCGAAATTATCCGAAATTACTTTCATACGTTCTTAAAATATTAATGTTTCAAAGAAGAAGAAGAACAAAACCGAAAGAACTAGAATTCCTCAGAAAGAAGAGTTCATCCTGATTGAGAGAAGATGAACAGAAACGGATGAATTGACTGGAATTAACAAACAATTAAGTGAAACTAATATAAAGGTTAAACATATTACAGAAACAAAATAAAACAAAATATTTGGTTTAAACACTTGACCCTCACAAGTCATAACCCCCTCTTCAAGGAGTTCCGTTGTATTTAGCGGCCCTACGGGCGATAATTACCGCCTCTTTCAGAACATCAGCCTTAAGCTTGTAAATTAAAAATCAATTCATTACAATTACTCTTTAATCTGGAACCCTAAAGAGGTTAATCATTTCCCACGCCAGTAGAAGCTTGAAATCTTCTCCGGTTTCATATAAGTAGAGTTCGAACGCAACGAACAACAGGTCTTCCTTGGTTTGGTTCTCCTCTTCATTCTCTTTGCATATCCTATTGAATGTTTTGGTTTTCTGGTAATCAAATTAACAAGTCAAAATTAAACGAAGAAAGTCAAAATTAACCACTGAGTTCATGAGGATTGAGAGAAGATGAACTGGACTTCTTCAGGATTATAAAGAGTTATTCAGTAATAGAACCGAATGAACTAGAGTTCTTCAGGATCAAGAGTTATTCAGTAATAGAACAGGATGAACAAGAGTTCTTCATGATGAACCTGATAAACTAGAGTTCTTTAGGATGAACTATATATACTATAAATAACCAAAGTTATTATTTCTGTTCGTAGTCTATAGGATATTCCCATGTATTTAAACCCATTATCTAGTGAATTAAAATCATTCTGGTTAAATACAATTCTTTATACACTAATATTTAGTCACACAACCTAATATATGTAGAATACAACCGGATGAACTAGAATTCTTCAGGAAGAAGAGTTAAAACACACATTTGATGCATATCCTGTTGAATGTTTTGATTTTCTGGTAATCAAATTAACAAGTCAAAATTAAACGAAGAAAGTCAAAATTACCCACTGAGTTCATGAGGATTGAGAGAAGATGAACTAGACTTCTTCAGGATTATAAAGAGTTATTCAGTAATAGAACCGGATGAACTAGAGTTCTTCAGGATCAAGAGTTATTCAGTAATAGAACATGATGAACTAGAGTTCTTCGGGATGAAGCGGATAAACTAGAGTTCTTCAGGGTGAACTATATATACTATAAATAACCAAAGTTGTTATTTCTGTTCGTAGTCTATAGGATATTCCCATGTATTTAAACCCATTATCTAGTGAATCTAAAATCATTCTGGTTGAATACAATTCTTTATACACTAATATTTAGTCACACAACCTAATATATGTAGAAGACAACCGGATGAACTAGAATTCTTCAGGAAGAAGAGTCAAAACACACATCTGATGCATACACATAAACAATTAATTACATATATAATTCAAAATATGTGATATCCGTTAATTAGTTACAAATATATATAATAAAAAAAACAACATAAACTTAAAACATGCTCCCACTAGAGAAATTATCTGAATCGTCATAGCTGCATGTTCTCCAAGGGTAGCTACCTTCAAAGGGGGAGGAGGAGGAGGAGGAAGACACCTCCACATCTCCATCGAGGTAGATGGATATGACCTTTTCGTCCTTGACGTGCAGGGCCAAGGTCCTGACATCCCTCGGATCATCAGTGAATGGAACCAGTACATAATCCAGAGACAACCCTGGGATCCTCAGGTAGGGGTCGAAATCGTTCAAGTCATAACCTAGGTCAGACACCATTTGACTAGGTCATCGATTGAGAAGGAGGTAATGTCCACCTCGTCGAAGTAGCGAACCCCCCCCCTCCCCATCGATGTATTGTATCCAACCATTGATGCTCGCAAAATACCCTAGGTGATAGATCACCAAAGCAAACAGACTAAAATCTTCTTCCCCTATTCAAGAAAAATAACCAAATCAGAGATGCAAATTCCACATTAAAGTATTTGAATTTCAGTCATTTAAATGTTTACTTACCGTATTCGGGGCTATCTTCAACATTTAGAGGACGCAAATGCCACATTTTCAGAGAGTGGTGATAAACCAAAAAACAGAGAGCTGAGAGAGATAACGACGTATATGGTGATGATCGACAATTAATTAATTAATTATATGATTTATATCCAAAACTCGAGGTGGTAGATAAAGATTTGACCTCTAGTAATGATATATATCCATCGTCGCCACAGATAACTAATTAAAATTGGCTACTATTTAGTCACGGTTAATATATGTGGCCATAGGTAATAGATTTTTGTCTACTTTCGCCATGCATTTAATATTTTACCGTGACCATAAATAGATTTTTGTCACTCACAACCTACCATTTAGTCACGGTTAATATATGTGGTCATAGGTAATAGATTTTTGTCACTCACAACCTACTTTTTAGTCACACAACCTAATAACAGTGGCCATATGTACTAGCTTTTAGCCACATAACTAAGTAAGAACAGTGGCCATTGCTCACATTTAGCCACGCATAATATATACTTAATAGTTTTTTTTTTTTAATTTACCAAGTAATAAAATCTAATCTTCCGTCACACAACATTATTTAAGCATGGCCATACATTCCTTTTTGGTCACACGAATAAAAAACCATGAAAATTCCGTGGCCGTTTGGTGCATTTCGTCACTCTTTTTTTAAGTGTGACAAATAAGTGCCACATGTTTTTGTAAAACAGTGGCTAAAGCCACTACACCTGATTGTTGTTGTCACATAAACAAAAAAATACGTGGCTAAAAGGGTCCAAAAGCTATATATTTGGCCACGGGTACAAAATATGTGTGACTAAAGCTAGTGTTTCTTACCTTTGGTCATTTTTTTTCAAAACAGTGGCTACGCGTTCAAAAAAAACCTTGGCCAAAGCCACTTTTTAACGTAGTGTGGTATCTGGCAAGGAAGCATGTGGAGAACATGATGTCAGGCTTACTTGCTGTGAGATACAGAAGTGAGCCTATCATTCCTCTATATGTATGTTCATCCACAGTTTTACCATCTTTATCAACATCAATTTTGATATTTATAGCCATTGGAGTGTTGAAAGGGGTGAAATTTGATAAAAAGTACATAGTGAGGAGATTTTTGATGTATTTTGCTTGAGTTATAAAAATCCCTTCTGGAGTTTGTTTAACTTGAATACCTAGAAAGTAGTTTAGTTCCCCCATCATGCTCATTTAAAATTTCATTGTCATGAGCTCTTGAAACTCTTTACAGAAGGATGGACATGTGGATCCAAAGATGATGTCATCTACATAGATTTGTACAACCAAGAGATGACATGTTCTTTCTTTTAAAAATAATGTGGTATCAATGGACCTCTTTTTGAAATTAGCTGATAAGAGAAATTTAGAGAAGGTGTTATACACTTATACCATGCTCTGGGTGCTTGTTTTAAACCATACAGGGCTCTTTTAAGTTTACAAACATGATTTGCAAATTTTCCACTTTCAAATCCGGGTGGTTGTTCAATGTAAACTTTCTGATCAAATTTTCCATTTAAAAAGGCATATTGAACGTCCATTTGATAGACTTTGAAACCTTTGAAAGCTGCAAAGGCTAGAAATATCCTGACAACTTTAAGTCTTGCAATTGGGGCAAAGGCTTCGTCATAGTCTAGTCCCCCTTGTTGACAGTACCCTTTTGCTACAAGTCTAGCTTTATATCTAATTATGGTACCTTCTTTGTCAGTTTTATTTCTGAAAACCCATTTAGTTCCTATTATAGATTTATTGTTAGGTCTTGGAACCAGATTCCGTACATTGTTTCTTTCAATTTGTCCTAGCTCCTGTTGCATAGCTAGGATCCAGTGGGGATCTTGAAAGGCTTCTTCGTAATTTTTTGGTTCTATTATGATGAGAAATCCAGCATATAGACATTGGTTGGCCGAAGCAGCCCTGGTTTGGACACTTTTGTTCTGGTCGCCAATGATTAAATCAATGGGATGATCTTTTGTCCATTTTGTTGTAGGAGGAAGAGTGGCTAGTTCTTCACTTCCAAGCATTAAGTCAGCTGTGTCAAGGTCTTGACACCCCCCCCCCCTCAATTGATGGACATGTTTCGTTTACACAATTACTTCGGAGCTTCGGAGTAGAAATCTGTAATGGTTCTGTAGTTGTATTTCTTTCAGTTAAAGAATGAGAACCCAATGTTTCATTGTTATTTTTTTTCTTTTGATAAAATAGTTATATTTTGATGTTCTGCAACAGTATTTTTGGGGGACGAAGAGTTATTGGTAAATATAGGAATGTTACTTTCTTCATCAGAGTTTTCTTCAAAAAGTTTGACAAATACTTTTTCTTTCTCAGGGATTTTTATTCCAGAGATGCAAACTTTTTCATGTTTGTCATTTTCATTTAGAGGTTTTATGCACTTCTACATAGCCATTTTATCATCGCTAAATGATACATTTATACTTTCTCTTACCACTTGAGTTTTTAGTACAAATACTCTATATGTCTTTGACTTGAGTGAGTATCCAATGAAGATTCCTTTATCAGCCTTTTTGTCAAATTTTCCGAGGTAATCTTGATGATTTAGTATATAACACCTGCATCCAAAGACATGAAGAAATTTTAAGTTTGGAATTCTCTTATTGATTGCTTGGTAAGGAGTTTGATTGATCATTTTGTTGATGATTGATCTATTTTGAGTAAAGCATCCAGTTGCTATTACTTCAGCCCCAGAAATAGATGGGAAGATTTGCAGAGGAAGGCATGGATCTGGCAGCTTCCACTAGAGTTCTGTTTCTCCTTTCTACCACCCAATTTTGTTGTGGAGTCATTGGTGCAGAGAACTCATGAGAGATGCCTTTTTTAACTAGATGTGTATCTAGTTTTGTATTTTTGAATTCGGTTCCATTACCTGATCTTATCTTTCAAACTTTTAGGTGCATAAGTTTGTGTATTCTTCTTATAAAGTTAATGATAATGTCTGTAGTTTAACACTTTGATTTTAAGAATTCAACTGTAACACCCCGACCAATGGCGGAAACATCGAGGTGTCACGAAAATTGAGTTAAACCACTTGGATAAAAGGAAACCATATTTTATTATTAATTCAAAACTTAAACGTCTATTACAAGGCATAAGAAACTTAAAAGACAATAGGTTTCCATCTAAGGTGGTGTTTGTTTTTTCTGAAAAAGCTCTTATGTCCTCTTTTGTCTACGCCGCGCAGACCACGCGCAGACATTTAGGTCTGCAGACTGTTTGTTATTTCGAAGACATTTCATTAAAAAATGTCTGCGCGGCCTCTTCTTGGTGCAGATGTGGTCCAGCCACTTCTGACATCTTCTAACATCTGCTAACATTCTTTTTAAACTGTTTTTTCATAAACAAACATTTTTAACAAAGTTTAAAAAAAACCTTTCTAAACACTTTTTTATAAAAAACGTTTTTTATAGTTTTTTTTCTAAAAAACTTTTTAAATATTTTAAACAGCTTTTAAAAAACTTTTTTAACCAATTTTTTAAAAAAAGCCTTTTAAAAAAACGTGTTAAACAGTTTTTTTTTAAACGTTTTAAATTGTTTTTTTTAAACCTTTGTAAACAGTTTTTTATAAAAACGTTTTTCAAATTTTTTATTATAAACGTTTTTTTATAAAGTTTTATTTTTTAAAAACGTGTTTTATAAATTTTTATTTTTAGAAAACGTTTTTTATAAAGTTTTATTTAAAAAAAAAACGTTTTTAACAATTATTTTCAAAAAAGAAAATTTTAAATAGTTTTTAAAAACTTTTGTATACAATTTCTATAAAACGCTTTTTAAACAATTTTTTATAACATTTTTAAACCGTTATTTATAAAAACGTTTTTAAACAGTATATTTAAATTTCAGTTTATTTAAATTTTAGTTTATTTAAATTTCAGTTTATTTAAATTTCTGTTTATTTAAATTTCTGTTTATTTAAATTTCTGTTTATTTTAGCAGTTTGCAGAAGTTAAAAAAACAAATAGTCTTCTTCTTACAGACTGCAGAGGTTTGGTCCACCTCTTTTTATACAGATGTCTGCAGATGTGGTCCGCAGACTGCAGACGTTTTACCTCTTAAAAAACAAACAGCACCTAAATCTCCAAACTTCTAGTCCCAGTCAGGCTTGATTCTCATTTCCTGGAAAACACGCAAAAGGGTCAACTACATATTGTCACACCCCAACCAACGGCGGAAACGTTGGGGCATGATAATTGTCCAAATGCTCATGACCACTAGATAGTTACCAAGTTTAAACATGTCATTCATTATTGATATACAAACAATGTCATACAATAAAATCCAAATAAATGCAAACAAATCATGATACTAATTATTAATTTTAAGGTCATTCTAGGTCCATAAGCAGGCCCTAAGTGTTATCACTGCAACTTCAGTCATTTCCTGCAACATGTACAACATATAAAGTCAACTACTAGAGTTGGTGAGTAAACATAGGTTTTAAATAGCATAAGTAAAAAAATAGCGATTCATGTGACAAGTGAAATTCATAGATTATGTGTAACATGTTATAAAGGTGTTGTGTAACCAAACCTAGACATTTAGGAAATCAATCACCCATTGAAAATAAGAATACATTTTCAATATAGTGGGTGGGTTGTCGACCAATAGCTATTATTGACCCATAGGCTTCCAAACAATCGTTAATGGTACACAAGCGATTAATGACTAGCGACAAGCGACAAACGAATACAACAAATAATTTTAACACGTATTACATATCAAGAATACACATGCACAACATGGAATCGCATAGTAATGTAGATAGAATAATAATTACAGATTTTGGAATAAGATACAATGTTGCACCCCGAATAATGAAACGAAAACGGGGCTATGATTACTCACCTGATAGCAAAGGAAAAAGCAAGAACATCACGAACGCGAGGAACGAAGCTAACCCTGATGAAAACCTAACGATTCGAAAGACCGAATAATTGACTAAAACGCTCGAAAGTTGATTTAAATGATTAATTGATTAATTGGGGAATTTATTAACTATTTATTATTAAAAACACTTTATTTAATGATTAATATTACCAAAAGACCAGTTCGTGTACAAAATACCACTTTTGACAACTATTCGATGTTTATGGTTAAAATTGCAATTTTATAAACTTAGGGGCCCATTTTGTCAATTTAACAAAGTCATGAGAATTTAAATTTCCAGAATTTAAGATGCAATTTATAATTATTAAAAAGTTAATTCAAAACAGAAAATTTCACATCTTTGATCTATTTACAATTTTTACTCTTAACTTTCAAAAATTACATAAATGGCCCAAAAGTTACAAAAGTGTACATCTGTCAAACTTAAATTTATCCAACCCTTATTATATGTTCATTAGTATCCCAAAAACATGTTGGTATGTTTCGTTTATTTAAAAAGTACTAGAAGAGCAAGTTATGCGTGAAAACACTTACTTTAACGGGTCAAAACGCGTGTCTTTTAGGTTTTTGATAAAAATCTAATTTTGATAGTTTATAAACATCATAATAAGCTTATAGGACTTATCAAAATAGATTAGAACCATTGATTACATGTATTGGTGATCTTTAGTAGTTTTCCCCAATTAAAAAGGCGTAGGTAAAGGTTGACTTTTAATATAGATGAGTTTTGGTAAAATCCAGCAATGGGGTATTAAAATACATATAAAAACAAGAAAATACTATGACGAAACTTACGTGTGCAAGTCAAAGGAGGCTGGTCAATTCGGAAGGTCAAACTCTTGGACTTCTGACTTTTGAAAACTTGATCCAGGAGGCTTATCACGAAATTGGAGGTTAAAGAAGGTTTTGTGGGTTTCTTATGATCATAAAATCTGATAATAATAGAGTAGAGGGTCGAATTAGGGTTTTTTTAGCATAATGGCAAGTCTTGGAGAGAAAGTCAAGATTTTTAATGATGGAAACGAATCAATTGACAATTAAATTCGTGTTAATTATGGATTTGGCTTGAGGAATAAGTTAGAGGACATTAATACGGATCCACAGGCGAAAACGGGGCCTAAAATGGGTTTGAAACGAGAAAATTATGGCCAAAACAAGATCAGCCCGAAGCTGAAATCGCGACCAGATATTCAGGTCTCCCGAACATATTATAAATAAGGAAGCCGGATAAATAACACTGATGTAGAGCTGGCCTAGTGGTCAGCATGCTGAATGTACAATGCAGAAATCGTTGGTTTGAGTCCGGCGCCTAACATCCCTTTTAACAATTTTTTTTCCTTCTTTCTTTCTTCCTTATTTTTTTTCTTTTTTTTCTTTTTTTTTTCATTTTGCTCTAACTTTTTTGTTTCTTATCGGAATGAGCTAAAATTTGGAACATAAGTTCATGAGACTCATTAGAACATTATGGAATTAAAAAAAGTATAAGTCTTAAAATTTACAAGCCTTCCGGTTATGACGTATCGCTAGCCGAAACGCGAATTTATCAAAATTATCGTTTTAACTCGAAATGACCCCAAATTCTACGAGGTGCTATATTAGTCATATTAAAACATCAGGTAATGTAAAAATATAATTTTTGAGACTCACGGGTCGTCCGCTTAATACCGAAGTTGTGCGAAAACCGAAAAATCGTTTTACTTGTGGTTTACGCGTATTGTTTGTCTAAAAATCAAACGATTAATCCATCTAACTTGGAAAATGATCATGA
The DNA here is from genome assembly GCA_039602395.1 of Deinandra increscens subsp. villosa. NCBI lineage: Eukaryota > Viridiplantae > Streptophyta > Magnoliopsida > Asterales > Asteraceae > Deinandra > Deinandra increscens. Next base: position 19,480 of record JBCNJP010002480.1, on the reverse strand, counting down.
GCATTTAAAATCATCATTTGAACTTGTAAGCTAATAAATGTATTAACTTCCTTTGTTTATCGATAAAATGAATCCAGAACGCGTGTTTTGTTGCGAAATAAATTTATTCATTTGATTGAAAACAATCCTAATTATTTAACCATCTTAATAACGTAGAAATGATTTTTGGATTATGAAAAACGGTGCCAAAAGTTTAATCCCATGTTTGAAATGTTGTGATGGACTTTCAATCCGGACGGTGAACTTGAAATGAGTCGGGTTTTGCTAACGGGTCGGAGGCGGATGTTACAGTCTCCCCTACTTTAGGAAATTTCGTCCCGAAATTATTAGAGACTTACAAGTTCTTAAGGATTTTGTCAAAAGTAGGGACATTTCTGATAGTTGAAACAGAAGGATGAGGCTTGACGTAAAAGATTTCACCGAAAATAATACATTTTTAGATACTGAATCATTTATGTCGTCGCCAATTCTTCACTTAACAACAAGGCAAAGCGAATCACTAGTGACATGGAAATTTGACATAACAAGCGATTTTGGCACACTGACTTAGGCCAGTTCCCAGTCCGTCACCCAATGCACCTTGAGAGTATCATAATTGTTTATATATAGGGTGTATCGCAGCTAACCCACCACATATCTAATACTCCTACAATGTACTGGTTGCCTACGAAGAACAACCCAACACACACACAACGAATGAGCTTTGATAGAGAATCTGAGATTGCGATTACGAGATATAGTTTGAAAGACCCAGGTGATTTGATGGCATGAGTAACGAGTTGCAAAAATCTGAGAACTAACAAAACGTAGACCGAACCAACCATCAAGATTGTTTAATTGACCAAAACAATTTGACCATGATGAAAACCACATTCTCCCCTACTTTAGGAGCGATATCGGAGAAGCCAAAAACACGAGAGGGGTGGATGTAACATGTATCCTTTGAAAATCGCAAAATGATAACTTTATCCGAAGATAATGAATTTATTCCATGAGATAAAAATAAATAAATAAATAAAATTCGGATTCCTTACAAGAGAACACGTCCGCTTCAGGAGAACTTAGATGTGTCGCGATTCACACCTAATCCTCCTATCACGGGACGCGAGGTCTATACAGATTCCAAAAGATTCTTGCCAACTCACAAGACCTGTGTCTACGTTCCCAACCTGATTGCATGATGGAGCTAGCATCACACACAATCGTTGGTTACCGTATGGGTGGTCCCGTTTTCGCAAGAATGATTGAGATATGCGATCTTGAAACCATAATTGATTGCAAATGATAAATGATAAAAGTGTGACGTAGCGTTATCATAGAGTGTTAAATGATTTAGAGTGTGTATGATACCAAGTTTTCGATATGATAAATGATAAAACTTTAGAATTCAATGTACAACAACCATAGATTTAAATCATTAAACACCATCAAAACCGAGTATCATAATTTGAGTTAGTTACCATGCGACAAACTACATGAGTCGAATGGCATGATTCAGTTTCCATGTCTACATGGCCGAACACACGACTCGAGCAGCATGAGTCCCATGGGTTAGAAAAACGCACTTCGAATATAAATTGATTTCAATTGAGTAGCGTGTTACCCTAATAAAAAAACATGAACAATTTAGTGGGTCCATAAATCGAGTAAAACGATCATAGAAATATACGTGTCTAAAACCATAAGTCAAGTATTAAATGTCGAATTGACAGAACTCGCAATAATGTAACCAACAAAGGTCACATTCATGATGTGATTATCGAATTCACGAGAGTAGAATTTGAGTACATGCATTTAGCAATGAAAGATGGATTCGACTTATTGAATTAACAAAAAGTCGAGTCCTCGAATTAGATAACCGAAGGTGGAACAGAAATATCAAATATCAAGTTAATAAAACGAATTCATGAGTCTAACCCTAAGAGTCAAATTCATGAACCGATCATTGAATCACCAAAATCGAGTTCATGGATTTAAATACCAAGGATGGGTTTCATGCATCGACCGTTGAATCGCCAAGGTCGAGTCATGTGTTTAGATGACAACTAGAATTCATGGATCGTCTATAAAATCACCAACATCGTATCCATGAATTGAAATGACAAAAGTGTGATTCACGGATCGACTATTGAATCACCAATAATCGTATCCATGAATTGAAATGACAAAAGTGTGATTCACGGATCGACTATTGAATCACCAATAATCGTATCCATGAATTGAAATGACAAAAGTGTGATTCACGGATCGATTATTGAATCACCAATAACCGCATCCATGAATTTAACTAACTGAAGGAGAAATTAGTGGATTCAAGGAATTTAAATAACAGAAATCGAGTTCATGAAACACTTGTTGAGCTGAAATTCGTGAATGAACAACATGAATTTTCCCCATGAGCTTATCGTTTAAGTGACACGAGTTCCATGATGCCAAAATCTAAGATAGATTTAGAGTAAATTCGAATATCACCGATGAAGGCGATCATGAATTTGGTGGTCGCATTTACGAATATCCTGAAAGTATTTAGCAAACCACTAAGAACCCAATATCAACCGCAATCATAAACTGTAATGGAGATTTCTTAATGGGCTAAACAGGCATATATTTTTTAAAAAAAAAAATTTATACAATTGCGAGCCAAAATATCCATCTGTTGGGTAGGAAAAATTTTAGGGATCAAAAAGAAAGTTTAAGTTTGCGTAACACTTTTAATGTTGGCACACATGTAGAGCCGTCCACTCGAGAGGTCGTATAATCGTAGACTCGTACACATGAAATCCCGTCAACACATGTACTTGTAACTCGTATATTTCCAGACCAGCAGACTTTTCGACATGCACACCGTAAAATGTGTATGTAACTTAAAACGTGGCTACACAAAGGCTGACTTAAAATTTTTAGTAAGACGGGTGATCGTATGCAAGTTGGTTCATAAGCTCGTCAATGTGCACCTTTGTTGTCGTTTTAGCATGGAATCCCGTAACATGCGAACGTGCAACTTAGGAGTCCCTTAACGAGAACTTACCAAACCTACAAATGATAATGAATTGGTATATATATAGGTTTTGGAACAAATAGACGTAGAACATTCATGAATTTTGAAAACTCGTTGTCCAAATGCGTGCAATATGCAAATTGATGAGATTACGTTAGACCAAAATAAAACATTTTAGATCAAGTATTTTGGAAGTCCAAGTGGCTAAGTTTTGCAAGTTAAGGTTTATGTTTGTGGTCACTTGATTGTAGATGTATGATTGAGACCAAGCGCAACTTGAATGACTGATTTGACCGATGCATCATTTGCATGGGGCAACCCATAACACACCCTTAGTGAATCACCACATTGGGTGTGCCCATTGGGCTTTGGTGCAACATGTTGGGCTTGTGGTCTGGACCCGTGAGATGTTTTGTTGGGTTAAAATGAGTTGGCAAAAAAAATGGGGGTGTACACGACTATACGTGAGTTCTATGGAACATTGGCTTGTTGGTTTAACATGTGGTAGCATCCGAGTCGTGGTTGTGATGATTGAAAAACATGTATTTGAAATCACGTGGGTGGTGTGCGAAAAAAAATCCAAGATGCGAGATGCAAATTGAGGATAGGATCTTTACATAATGGAACTCAGGGTGCCAAGAAACGAGTAAGGGAAACATGTAAAATCGTAACCTTGATAAGGCTGAACCGTAAACGTGCAATGTAAATCGCGGCGTTACGTGGGATGCGATACAACACAAGGGTGTCGTATGCACTCGTAAATTTGTAAACCAAACATCAATTATGACATAGGAGGTAGTAAAACTTTGTAAATAATATGATATGTAAATTGATTGAATAAAATGTGAGGGAGGGAAAGTGTAAAATTGTGAAAGTAAGGGTCCAAAAACGAAAGTCTTATGAAAATAGGCCATGAAATTGGCGAGTTAATGGAATTTGAGGTATCATTGTGTAAAACATGCATTTTAAAAATCATGAGATCATAAAACACGAAACATCATAAGTCGTTGAAAACATAATTAGAGTTGATGATAACACACAAAACACAAAATCATGTTAATTTGATAAAACGAATGGAGTGGCCATCACCTCCCGATTGGGAAGCTATAACCGTGACTAATCAGGATTATTTGATGATTTCTAGCAGACATGCTTTGGCCTAATAGGTTCAAGTACTCTCTTCAGGGCGTCCCAGGCACGCATCCAGGTCCGGCGGTTGATTCGGATTTATACGTAACACTTGCCTGATGGAGACCCCAAATCACGGCACTTTCCCCCTTCCAGTTACTACATGTCTATTTGCTAGAAATCTAACCCCGACGAGAATACAAAATCAAGAAATCAATCCCAAAATGGCACATAATGCACCATTACTACGGAAAGAGGCTAGGAAGCCTCGAGGGTTAGTACGTGAGTGTGTACCATGTGTTAGGAAAGATGAGGGTTCGAAAAGGCACGTTTAATAAGCATCCAGGCATATGTAGTAAGTAAGGCATACTAACATGAGCTAATCATGTGGGAAACCTAAGGTATAGTCTAGGTCATCCATTTCTAATAACCTAAATCCCTATAGCCAAGGCTCTGATACCAATCTGTCACACCCCAACCAACGGCGGAAACAATGGGGCATGATGATTGTCCAAATGCTCATGACAACTAGATAGTTACCAAGTTTAAACATGCCACTTCTTATTGATATACAAACAATGTCATACAATAAAATCCAAATAAATGCAAAAAAATTATGATACTAATTATTAATTTTAAGGTCATTCTAGGTACATAAGCAGGCCCTAAGTGTCATCACTGCAACTTCAGTCATTTCCTGCAACATGTACAACATATAAAGTCAACTACTAGAGTTGGTGAGTAAACATAGGTTTTAAATAGCATAAGTAAAAAAAAAATAGCGATTCATGTGACAAGTGAAATTCATAGATTATGTGTAACATGTTATAAAGGTGTTGTGTAACCAAACCTAGACATTTAGGAAATCAATCACCCATTGAAAATAAGAATACATTTTCAATATAGTGGGTGGGTTGTCGACCAATAGCTATTATTGACCCATAGGCTTCCAAACAATCGTTAATGGTACACAAGCGATTAATGACTAGCGACAAGCGACAAACAAATACAACATATAAATTCAACACGTATTACATATCAAGAATACACATGCACAACATGGAATCGCATAGTAATGTAGATAGAATAATGATTAAAGATTTTGGAATAAGATACAATGTTGCACCCCAAATAATGAAACGAAAACGGGGCTATGATTACTCACCTGATAGCAAAGTAAAAAGCGAGAACATCACGAACGCGAGGAACGAAGCTAACCCTGATGAAAACCTAACGATTCGAAAGACCGAATAATTGACTAAAACGCTCGAAAGTTGATTTAAATGATTAATTGATTAATTGGGGAATTTATTAACTATTTATTCTTAAAAACACTTTATTTAATGATTAATATTACCAAAAGACCAGTTCGTGAACAAAATACCACTTTTGACAACTATTCGATGTTTATGGTTAAAATTGCAATTTTATAAACTTAGGGGCCCATTTTGTCAATTTAACAAAGTCATGAGAATTTAAATTTCCAGAATTTAAGATTCAATTTATAATTATTAAAAAGTTAATTTAAAACAGAAAATTTCACATCTTTGATCTATTTACACTTTTTACTCTTAACTTTCAAAAATTACATAAATGGCCCAAAAGTTACAAAAGTGTACATCTGTCAAACTTAAACTTATCCAACCCTTATTATATGTTCATTAGTATCCCAAAAACATGTTGGTATGTTCCGTTTATTTAAAAAGTACTAGAAGAGCAAGTTATGCGTGAAAACACTTACTTTAACGGGTCAAAACGCGTGTCTTTTAGGTTTTTGATAAAAATCTAATTTTGATAGTTTATAAACATCATAATAAGCTTATAGGACTTATCAAAATAGATTAGAACCATTGATTACATGTATTGGTGATCTTTAGTAGTTTTCCCCAATTAAAAAGACGTAGGTAAAGGTTGACTTTTAATATAGACGAGTTTTGGTAAAATCCAGCAATGGGGTATTAAAATACATATAAAAACAAGAAAATACTATGAAGAAACTTACGTGTGCAAGTCAAAGGAGGCTGGTCAATTCGAAAGGCCAAACTCTTGGACTTCTGACTTTTAAAAACTTGATCCAGGAGGCTTATCACGAAATTGGAGGTTGCAGAAGGTTTTGTGGGTTTCTTATGATCATAAAATCTGATAATAATAGAGTGGAGGGTCGAATTAGGCTTTTTTGAGCATAATGGCAAGTCTTGGAGAGAAAGTCAAGATTTTTAATGATGGAAACGAATCAATTGACAATTAAATTCGTGTTAATTATGGATTTGGCTCGAGGAATAAGTTAGAGGACATTAATACGGATCCACAGGCAAAAACGGGGCCTAAAACGGGTTTGAAACGAGAAAGTTATGGCCAAAACAAGATCAGCCCGAAGCTGAAATCGCGACTAGATATTCAGGTCTCCGGGACATATTATAAATAAGAAAGCCGGATAAATAACTCTGATGTAGAGCTGACCTAGTAGTCAGCATGCTGAATTTACATTGAAGAAGTCGTTGGTTCGAGTCTGGTGCCTAACATCCCTTTTAACAAATTTTTTTCCCTTCTTTCTTTCTTCCGCTTTTTTTTTCTTTTTTTTTCTTTTTCTTTTTCTTTTTTTTTTCATTTTGCTCTAACTTTTTTATTTCTTATCGGAATGAGCTAAAATTTGGAACATAAGTTCATGAGACTCATTAGAACATTATGGAATTAAAAAAAGTATAAGTCTTACAAGCCTTCCGGTTATGACGTATCGCTAGCCGAAACGCGAATTTATCAAAATTATCGTTTTAACTCGAAATGACCCCAAATTCTACGAGGGGCTATATTAGTCATATTAAAACATCTGGTAATGTAAAAATATAATTTTTGAGACTCACGGGTCGTCCGGTTAATACCGAAGTTGCGCGAAAACCGAAAAATCGTTTTACTTGTGGTTTACGCGTATTGTTTGTCTAAAAATCAAACGATCAATCCATCTAACTTGGAAAATGATCATGAGCATTTAAAATCATCATTTGAACTTGTAAGCTAATAAATGTATGAACCTCCTTTGTTTATCGATAAAATGAATCCCGAACGCGTGTTTAGTTGCGAAATAAATTTATTCATTTGATTGAAAACAATCCTAATTATTTAACCATCTTAATAACGTAGAAATGATTTTTGGATTATGAAAAACGGTGCCAAAAGTTTAATCCCATGTTTGAAATGTTGTGATGGACTTTCAATCCGGATGGTGAACTTGAAATGAGTTGGGTTTTGCTAACGGTCGGAGGCGGATGTTACACATATATAGTTGGTGAATCATAGGTTTGTAACAAAACAGTAATAGATAATCATTTGATAAAAACTTGCAAAGTCATACATGTTAAACTAAATATGCAAGTATTACACTAAATTAATCACATGTTCGTCACCCAGTATATAAATGATGTTCATTTTTCTCAAAGGAATCTATACGTTTATAATGTTCAGTTCCCTTAAAGGAATCTCAACGATTATGATGTTAAGTTCCCTCAAAGGAACCTCTACGATTGTGATGCTCATGAGACTTACATGTACAGGTCCCTAGAATACGATATAATATAGATAACACAAGAAATTTATTTAACAGTACTTGACTTTGCTTAATAAGAATAAATGATTTCAAGAATAAAGTTTCACAATGATAATCATGAATAAATATCCTCTTTGTTTGAAAACCAAGTAATAATGATATAAAAGTTTGTGCGTGTCTTCCATCCTAAAAGATTTAAAGTAAAATGGGAACTATGAACTCACCTTATGTAGTTGGTTGATTACTAGCTTGAGTTAACGAGAATGATTCAAGTTTGGGGGATTCCTAAATGAATGATGAAATTGGTTAACCTAATGTTACGATGACGAATGGTAGGATTTCTAGATAGCCTAGGGTTTCATTGGGATTGTTGACTTGGGGAAGATGACTTTATTTTCTGATTTAGGTCTTTGGTGTATAAAATCGTTTGAAGATAATTACTAAATAACTATATAAATAATTTGACTAATATTTGACTAAACAAATAAATTGAAAAACGACTATAGTTAATAAGTATTTATTTGTGTTTATGAGCATTATGTGGTGACTAAATAAATGAAATAATTTAATAAATTAATAATTTAATAAATAAAGGACTAGTAAATGAATGACAAAATAAATGAAATAATTTATGTAGGAAAATATTCTGTGAGGCTTGTACATTAGACTTAGGATGTTTTGTAACTAGTTTTGGGCTTGTTAGTGGGTTAAAAAGGGTTCTTGGTTGGGCCTTGGGAACCGAGTTGTTGTGGTGTTTTGGTAAGTATATAAACCTAATCATATGTTGGGATTAGGTTAGACTTTTGGGTAAGAACTTAGAGGAGGTTCACGATTTGGGGGCTTTACTTCTTGTAATCATACAATCATCTAAAATACATCATAAGTTCTTTGTTTATTGTTTGTGTTGATTACTATTTTTCATAATTATCGTCTCCTCCTACTTGACGTATACTAAACCGGATTCCGCACGGGTTAGTGTGAAGATATTGTGTAAGCTTCAAGGATTCTGGACTTACAATTGGTATCAGAGCATGTGCCAAGGGGAAGCAACACAAATGTCCCCACAAACCAAAGATGTTTAATTCAATTTATACAACTCTTCAGCTACTGCATATGGATTTGTTTGGACCAATGTCAGTCAAGAGTGTGAGCAAGTTTTCATATGGTCTTGTCATCACAGATGATTACTCATGATACACGTGGATGTTTTTCATGGGCAACAAGTATGAGACACCAGATCTTATCAAGCAATTTATTACCTTAATCGAGAATCAAATAAACATGAAGGTGAAAGCTATTCGGAGTGATAATGGCACTGAGTTCAAAAATGCAGATATTGTAGGGATATGATCATGTAATAGTAAGCGTATGTCCGGATATTATATTAGCCTACGGGGTCACACGTCTCGACACCAAATGTATTAATATTAATTAATAGTTAATTAATATTTATCACGAACATTTAACGAGGTTTCGTTAAAAACTGACAGTTAATTGTTAACAGAGGGGTGTTAGTTGTAATTAGAGAGAGTTATAATTGGATTATAATTGGGAGAAGGTTGAGGATAAGGCCTCTAGGCCGATTTCGATCTAGGGCTCTTATGCCTATCCCTTTGCTTGTTTATCAAGTATTTTAAACCCATATATAGACCCTCTGGGTTTAACGTTTAAGTGTTGCTTTTATCTGATAAAAGAAAAACCCTAATCTCTCTCTAATCTCTCTCGAATTCGGCAACAAGAAGAACACTAGGGGTTTCGGTTCTTGTGTGGTTCGACCAAGGCTATCTCGAGTGGAGGTGTTCGTGATCAAGTGCTAGCACATAGCATTGGTGTGTCGTGTGTGCGATCGTAGAGGGATTTGCTTTAAATCCTCCAAGAGATCAAGTCAATCCGAGCTCATAAGGTAAACATGTTCTATCCGGTTAGTTAGATTAATTCATAGGTTTCTTTCCGCTGCGTACTCGTGTTTTGATAAATAGTTATATAACCCAACAGTGGTATCACGAGCCACCTATGATTTTAATTAATTACCGGGAATAAAACTTGGAAGGGGGGTAACCAAAATACGATTCTAGCTTTTCGATCCATTTAAAAAATCGTGTTTTACAATTGGAAAAAGTTTCGCAAATTGGTAAAAACGAAAAAATTCGATGAAAAATGACTTTTCGACCCGATCGAAAAGTCCCTGATCGAAAAGCGCTTCTCGACCCGATCGGAAACCCTCGTTTTCCGATCGGAAACCCTACTCCGAATCGGAAACCCTTGTTTTCCGATCGGAAACCCTTGTCCCGATCGAAAACCCTTGTTTTTCGATTGGAAAGTCTAGTTTCGATCGGAAAGCCTTGTTTCAATCGAAAACATAATCGAAAAATACCCTCGATCGGAAACCCTGATTCCGGTCGAAAACTATATTGTGGATCGAAAATCTCTAGCCGAATCGGAAACCCTAATTTTAGGTCTAAAATTTGATTTTGTGATCTAAAATTGAGAACCCAAGTTTTTGTCATTTGATAATCAACATGTTGTACCTTTATTTTAAATGTTAAAAGGAAAGTAAAAACCATGATGTTTCATGCAAATCGTTCATGGTTATTACTTATATCAAAGAGGATTAAAGTTAAAATTATGTTAGATAATTAGAAACCCTAAGATTATGTGATTATTTGATAATTGTGACATAATAAAAGGTTTTAAATGCAAATTTGTTTTATGAAAATCAAAATTTGCTAAATGAACTATAGAAATACGATTTTGTTTATAAAATAAAATTTGTGTCCTAAAAGTCAAAAGAAACACCGGCTCACCCATTTGAACACACTCTAAGAGAGGTATAAGTCGGGTCGCTCTGCTTCCCTAAAGTGGTAGGTTTTTAATTGCAAAAGTTGCAAACCTCACCCCTACGCTTCTTTGTGTGTTGCAAATGGAGCTACCGAGCTCCTTTGATTTGGAAGACAAACTAAGAATTTTTATAAACATATTATGTGATGAGGATGTGCATGAGTCCTCACACATTACATTTTGATCACACATCAAAATTTATTTGACCCAATCAAAACTTAAGTCTTTGCCACCCAACTCGTAAAGGACACTTGTGGGTGTTACTCTACTCATTGGTACACAATGGTAGATTAGCATCTTCAAGACAAATTCCCACTCATTGGTACACAATGGTGGACAAATTTGTGCGTTCTTGGTTGGACGACTTAAAGCGAGCTAGGCGGTGAGACCGTTAGCCCGTGGCAAAAGATGGGATGAAACATGACTACAAATCACTTGGTGCAAGTTGTAGGTCCCATAAAATCTAGGAATTGTACTTGGAGTACAATTATTGATCGTCACTTACCTTTTGAATGCATCATTTCTAGCAGATCAACTGATGAAATGATGTCATGTCAATTGGATCCTAGCCTTAATAAACTTAATTGTTTAAAATGTTTAAACATTGGGTAACTAAATTTATTAAGGAAAAGATTATCGAAAATACTGATTTTGAACTTAATCTGTTTTGTAGATGGCAACAAACCCTCCTCAAAACAATGTTGGTCATGCTTTTCGTCAAATGTTTGAAAGAGAAAAGCTGAATGGATCTAACTTCAATGACTTGTACCGTCAACTGAGGATTGTCCTTAGAGTTGAACGGAGGACCGATGTCCTTGAACATCATTGGCCGACCGAGCCAGCTGCTGATGCTTCTGATCAAGAGAAAGCATTCTACAATGCAGAGTATAGCAGATACGATGAGGTTGCTTGCATGATGATCTCGAGTATGACTCCCGATCTTCAGAAGCAATACGAATTTCATACACCTTGTGATATGATCAAAGAGCTGAAAAAAGATGTATGAAAAACAAGTTGGTGTTGACAATGTTGTAGAAAGCGCTAGGCGGTAGCTAGGCGGTCGAGTACCGCCTAGCACTTAATCGGGATTAATCGGGATTAATCGATTTGTAATTTTTTTAATTTATATATATATATATATATATATATATATATACACACATTTATATGAAAATAATACTTCCAAATCCACATTAATACTTCATAATTCATAGAATTCAAACTTAGTTATAACAAAACAAGGACTTATAAATCCAAAATAAAATAGTCCAAATACTTAAAACTTCAAATATCAAATTGTCAAGATTAATTATCATCTTGACCATATTCATCCAAGATTTCAACACCATCCGACTCATATTCAATCTCCTCATCATCTTCCTCATCCACATCATCCTCATCTACTATCTCCACGACAACCTCCTTATCTTCTTCATCTTTCGTCTCCTCCTCCTCATCATCTATTTCATCATCCTTCTCCTCCTCCACATCTATTTCATCCTCCTTCTCCTCCTCCTCCTCATCTACTTCCTCCTCCACTTCCACCGCATCTATTTCATCCTCCATTTCCTCCTCGTTTACTTCCTCCTCCTCATTTACTTCCTCCTCTTCCGACGTTTCATCAACTAGTTGTTGCCTACTCGGTTTAGCTTTTGTTTTAGCTTTTGTTTTAGCTTTTGCTTTAGCTTTTGCTTTAGCTTTTGGTTTAGCTTTCGCTTTGACTTTTGCTTTAGCTCCACCAACACTTATCCCCGCTTTTTTTCTACCACTTCTTCGATTGTCTAACATTTCTTTAGTACCCGCAGTTTCACTAACCGTTTTCCACTTTAGCCCCGGTACAACTTCTTCATCTTCCTCATCTTCCCCATCGGCCATCCACTCTCTAGCCCCATTACCATCTTCTGCTACAAGCACTTCACGATTTCTCATCTTCCTTATCTTGTTTCTCTCCATCAAATTTGTATTAAATTGAGCAAAAACAAGATCATTCATTCTACTCGGCAAAAGTCTGTTTCTCTTTTTTGTATGTACCTAAGAAGTTTAAAGAAACAATAAAGAAATAATTACCCTAAGTAATTATAGCATTTATTAATTAAATGATTGACACTAACCCCTTCAAACGTGCTCCAGTTTCTTTCGCACCCCGACGAACTAGCAGTTAATGAAAGAATTCGCATAGCAATCTTCCTCAAATTCGGAGTGGAGGTACCATACGTTTCCCACCAATTTGCTACAATATTAACCCAAACATATTATTTTCAAACGGCAATATGAAATGCTAAAACAATAATATTGTTACTTATTATAATAAAAAGATTACCCGAATCGAAATTTTCATTGTTGACCTCACATGCTTTGAGTGCGATTGGACGGGCAAACTTTTCTTGCTTGCGCTTGTAAATTGGCAACTCAACCGACAAGATTGTGTTTTGCATATCAAAATTTGTAGGAAATAAGATACCAATAACCTCCACCACAGCATCATTTGCTTCAACGTCATCTCGAACTTCCTCATCATTATAAAAATAATATGGGTTTAAGATGTAGGCCGCCATATGTAGGCACGTTTCAAGCCTTGTGGATGACTTTTTATCAATAATATCCATGATAGGCATATAAGCTTTTTTATTTTCGTTCAACGCCAATACAATTTCCTTTCTTGCCCTTTTAAGCTCACCATAAATAAAACCCATTGCAGGCTTCCAATCGGAATCGACCATTCGAAGGACTTTGACTAATGGTGCAAAAACTCTCAAACATATTGTTATATCACTCCAAAATGTGGGGGATACAATCGATGCATAACTTTTCTTCCCTTGAGTGGTTTCAGAAAGCTTACATGCTCCCCATTCTGCACTTCTAAACATTTGCCTAAGTTGAGACTTTTTTTCCTTTATACTCTGTAAAGTAAGAAATGCGGACGCAAATCTTGTAACCCCCGGTCTCACAATGTTTCTTTTCTTTGTATATTTTCTCATCATAGCCAAAGATTTGTGGTGGGAGTAAATAAACACCGTTAGCTTTTTTGCCTTCTCAATTGCTTGCTTGTATTTGTCTATACCACCAATAGCTATATAAAATGATTAATATAAGTATGTAACTATATAAATACACAATTAATAAAAAAAACAATATAAATTAATATTACCTTCAAGCATTAGATTGATAGTATGTGTCGCACACGATGACCAAAAGATCTGTGGTCTTTTCTCCTTCAACAACTTAGCAGCACCCATATTATTAGATGCATTATCGGTCACAACTTGAACTACATTTTCTGGACCAACTTTTTCGATGCATTCATCAACATATTTAAATATGTTTTGACTTGTGTGTGCCTCATCAGAACAATCTTTGGAAGACAAAAAAATTGTACCCAACTTCGAATTGACACATAAATTCATGATGCTTCTTCTTTGTCGATCGGACCATGCATTGGTCACAATAGAGCATCCAGTATATCTCCACTCGTCTTCATATGTTTTAATCTCAAGTTTAGTCTTCTCCACTCGTTTTTTTTAAAATGTTTCAGCCATCTCATATCTTGTGGGAGGTACAACATTAGGTCCAAATTGACCAATCGCTTCAACAGCTTTCCTAAAGCTATCCTTTTCAAAACAATGAAAGGGAATTCCACATTGATATGCCCAATCACAAATGTATTCTTTTACTCGATTCAGTTGTTCTTTTAGAACAATATTGCTAAGGTTGCTTTGCTTTGACCTTCCTTTAGGATCATTGGAACTAGTATTTGAAAATCTATGCATTGGACCAAAAGATTTAGGTCCCTTCAAATCCCCAAACTCATCATCGAGGTCGATTGTTTCCTTACCGATATTCACCTCGGCTCTCAGATTTTCATAACCTTCTTCTTTAGCTTTCTTTTTCCTTTTCACATCATTAAGAGCATTTCTAGCCTTCAATTTATCATCGTTTGTTGAACTTAAACATGGTTTACATTGCCCTCCCACACCTGCAATATGTTGCTTAAGTCTATAAACTCCCCCGGACTGAATTTTTCCACATCTATTACATTTAGTTTTATCTGGATTGGATGGATCCACCAATACTCCAAATTCCCACCCAACATCATCCAAATTTCTTTTAAGACCAGCGGCAACCTTTTGCTTTGCAGTTGACTCCATTGACATTAACAGTTAACACTTAACAGCAGCTGACTAGCTGAGCAGGTAAGCACTATAAGCATGTAAAAAACGAACAGCAGCCTTATAAATCACTAAATCAGAAATATAAATCAAACAAATAACAGCAACAGTATATAAAATCAAACAAATATGGTTGTTAAGCCTGTTATTAAGCAGCCATATTTCTGCTTAATAGCAGCAGCCAATCAGCAATATAAAATCCCAAAAATCGATTAACAGCAGCTAAAATCAAACATATAACAGCAACCATATATAAAAATTGAATAACAGCAGCCATATTTCTGCTTTAATAGCACCAAAAATCGACTAACAGCAGCCAAAATTAAAAAAAAAAGAACATACAAACCTGCTGTCGGAGGAGGAGGACTGGGGGAGGAGGTGCGCCGGTGTTGGAGGAGGAGCAGCGTGCGCCGGTGTAGTAGGAGGAGCAGAGAGCAGCGGCGCCGGCGGCCGGTGTCGGAGGAGGAGCAGAGAAAGCGGCGCCGTCGTGGGTGTACGAGGGGCAGAGAGGTAGCGGGAGTGGGTGTCGAAGGGATTTTAGGGCAAAAATGTTTTTTCTTCTATTTTGACCAAGTCAAAAATAACCCATGGATCAAAATACCCGATTTGAATAAAAAATGGGTCAAAATTAAGTCACCACCTAGCACCGGCTTTGACCGGCTTTGACCGACTAATACCGATTTTTCCGCCTAGATTTTCTACCGATTAATTGACCGCCTAGCCAAAATTTCCAAGCAAACCTACCGCCTAGCGATTAATCGCCGCCTAGGCGGCCGCCTAGGCCGATTTTTACAACATTGGGTGTTGAATTATTCGACCTAGTTGTGGAACTCCACGACTTGAAGCTTGAAACTGGTAAATCGGTCAGTAGTCATGTGCTCAAGATGAAGAGCTACTTTGACAAATTGGAACCGCTCAATTATGGGTATAATCAGGCTGTGGCAGTTGGCATGATCCTCAAATCTCTTACGAAGGATTTTGAGGGTTTTGTGCGCAACTACAACATGCATAGTATGACTAAGACTATACCTGAGCTTCATGCTATGCTTGTCGAGTATGAAAAGACGATTCCTAAAAAGGCCACTGAAACACCCCAAGTTCTTATGATCAAGGGGGGAAGGATCCAAAAGGCTAAAAGACCGCAAAAGGCGAAGGGCAAGAATGAAGGTAAGGGAAAAGGCAAGGTAGTTGCGCTTGTTCCTAAAACCAAGCAAACCCCTCCGGCCGCAAAAGAGCATCCGGCTAAAGACCAGATCTGTCACCATTGTGGTGAAGTTGGACACTGGAAGAGGAACTGTCCTACCTATCTAGCTGAGTTGATGAAGAAGAGAAAGAATACTAGTGGGACTAGTACTTCAGGTATCTTCACAATTGAATTATTTTCCTTTTCTAAGAGTGATTCATGGGTGTATGACACCGGCTGTGGAACTCACATCTGTAATTCGTTACAGGGTCTTAGAAAGAGAAGGAAACTGAAGCCTGGAGCTTTACAGCTGTTCGTTGGAAATGGTTTGCCAGCAGCTGTGGAAGCTATAGGAGAATTTCATTTAATTCTGCCTTCTGGGTTATTAATTGTATTAGACAATTGTCATTATGCACCTTCTATCACTAGAGGTGTTATTTCAGTTTCTTTATTGAAAAACCAAGGATTTATTAATACGTTTAATAATATCGGTATTTCAGTTTCTAAAAATAATGTTCATTATTTTGATGCTATTCCTTGTGATGGCATTTATGAAATTGATATGTGTGGTTGTGTTTCAAATAATTCAATGTTCACTGTTAGCAAACGAGCCAAAACTAGTTTGGACTCTACCTATCTATGGCACTGTCGTCTTGCCCATGTTGGCAAAAACCGCATTGAAAGACTTCAACGTGAAGGGATCTTACAATCAAATGATGAATCATTTGAAAAATGCGTTTCCTGTATCTCAGGAAAGATGACAAGAAAACCCTTTCCGAACAAGCCGCAAAGGGAAAAAGAGCTACTTGGACTCATCCATACTGATGTATGTGGCCCATTTAGACATGTGTCAAGAAAAGGTGCTAGCTACTTCGTGACTTTCACGGATGATTTCAGCCGTTATGGTTATGTTTACTTGCTTAAACATAAACATGAGGTGTTTGAAACATTCAAAGAGTTCAAGAACGAAGTAGAAAATCAACTCGGAAAGACCATCAAGATCCTTCGATCGGATCGTGGTGGAGAATACTTAAGCCAAGAGTTTAAGGATTATCTTAAAGCGTGTGGAATTGTCCAACAGCTTACTCCTCCTTATACTCCTCAGCATAATGGAGTGTCTGAGAGGAGGAATCGTACCTTACTAGAGATGGTGAGGTCGATGATGAACCTTACAACTCTCCCAATATCATTTTGGGATTTTGCTCTAGAAACCGCTGTACGCGTTCTAAATATGGTTCCAACCAAGAAGGTTGAAAAGACACCATATCAATTATGGCATGGAGAAGTCCCTGTGTTGTCTTACTTAAGAGTCTGGGGATGTGAGGCACTTGTGAAGCGTGATACGCCTGACAAATTACTACCCAGGACTACTAAGTGCATCTTCGTAGGATACCCAAAGGAAACAATGGGTTACTACTTTTACAACCCTTCCGAAAATACTGTTCGAGTTGCTCGATATGCTGAATTCTTTAAAAAGAATTTTATAGCTCAAGAGAACAGTGGGAGAATTGTAGAACTACTAGAAGATGTGTCACCTTCTGAAACAACTAGCAATCATCAACTTGGGGGGGGGGGAAATGTTCAAAGTGATGAACCTCAAGTCGATGATGTTGCGATTCCACTTCGTAGATCCGAAAGGGTCGTACGTAATCCAGATAGATGGATTGGTCTAGTCGAATCCGAGGATGACGTATCAGGAGATCTCAGTGAGCCTCCGAACTTCAAAGCTGCATTATCAGATCCGGAATCTGACAAATGGCTTGAAGCTGCGAATGTGGAAATGAAATCCATGCAAGATAACCACGTTTGGACCCTGGTTGATCTTCCTCCTAACGCAAGAACCGTTGGGAGTAAATGGCTCTTCAAGAAGAAGACCGACATGGATGGAAATGTACACACCTATAAAGCTCGTCTCGTGGCGAAAGGTTATACTCAACGTTTTGGCGTTGACTATGATGAGACCTTTTCACCAGTAGCAGACATTAGAGCTATTAGGATTCTCTTAGCCATAGCAGCGTACTATGACTTTGAGATATGGCAAATGGATGTTAAGACTGCCTTCTTAA
This sequence comes from Deinandra increscens subsp. villosa, assembly GCA_039602395.1. Classification (NCBI taxonomy): domain Eukaryota; kingdom Viridiplantae; phylum Streptophyta; class Magnoliopsida; order Asterales; family Asteraceae; genus Deinandra; species Deinandra increscens. The sequence continues at coordinate 1,560 of JBCNJP010002480.1, read as the reverse complement.
ATGGTTACTTGGATGAAGAAGTCTATATGGATCAACCTGAAGGGTTCATTGATCCTAAACATCCCAACCAAGTATGCAAGCTTCAAAGGTCCATTTATGGACTAAAGCAAGCATCGAGGAGTTGGAATAAACGGTATGATGAAGAAATCAAAAAGTTTGGTTTCGTTCAGAATCCCGATGAGCCATGTGTATATCGCAAAGCTAGTGGGAGTAATGTTACTTTCCTTGTCTTATATGTAGATGACATATTGATAATAGGAAAACACATTCCAATGTTGCAAGATGTAAAATCCCATCTTGGAAAGTGTTTTGCTATGAAAGACTTGGGAGAAGCAGCATTCATTCTTGGAATCAAGATCTATAGAGATAGAACTAAGCGGTTGATTGGACTAAGTCAAAGTGCTTATATTGATAAGATCTTGAAGCGATTCAAGATGGAGAATTCCAAGCGTGGTATAGTACCAATGCAGGAAGGACTTGGTCTGTCGGTCAAACAAGGTGCTTCTACACCTGATGAGGTGAAGCGTATGCAGAGAGTCCCTTATGCTTCGGCTGTAGGCTCTATAATGTATGCGGTGAGATGCACTAGACCTGATATAGCGTTCGCACAGAATATCGTTAGCCGTTATCAACAGAATCCAGGTGAAAGTCACTGGACTGCTGTTAAGACCATTCTCAAGTACCTACGGGCTACTAGAGATTTGTTTTTGGTATATGGGGGAAATCCAGATCAAGAGCTCAAAGTGACCGGATACTATGATGCTGGATTTCAGACTGATAGAGATGACACGAAGTCTCAGTCTGGGTACGTCTTCGTTATGAATGGAGGCGCTGTGGATTGGAAAAGCAAGAAACAAACCACAGTTGCTATGTCTGCAACAGAGTCTGAGTACATTGCTGCTTCGGAAGCTGCAATGGAGGCTGTCTGGATAAGGAAGTTTATTAGTGGGCTTGACATTGTCCCCACAAGTAACTTGCCGATCGACATGTACTGCGATAACTCGGGTGCATTGATCATCGCCAAAGAACCTGGAGTTCAGAAGGGCGCCAGACACTATGCCAGGAGATATCACTATGTTCGTAAGCAGATCGAACTAGGTGAAATCAAATTACTCAAAGTTCACACAGATATTAACTTAGCTGATCCTTTCATGAAAGCTTTGTCGAGGCCGAAGCTTGAAAGGCATGCCGAGGGCATGGGACTTAAATTAGCTAGTTAAATCATGTATGTCTGATGTTCGGTATTTGGATAAGGGATGGTAAACAATTTCTATTTATATAATGAAATAAAGTACTTGATATGTTTGATTTCATTTAATAGTAAATTGTGTCCTTTATTTGCATGTTTAATCCTTGAGTACTTGTCAAGTATTCTAAATCGTCCATTGTCGATTAACTATATGGGAATATAGTTAAACTAAGACAAAATCTGAGTGATTGGTTAGGATGGTCCCACCAAACTCACATGGTATTCATTGGATGCATACTGGACTGACCCACTAACGAATTGTCACTTTATGGATCGGTGTCATTAAGTGAAATTCGTAAATGGTTGCTTTA
>JBCNJP010002477.1:0-2500 GCA_039602395.1 Deinandra increscens subsp. villosa | reverse complement strand
GTATATAAGTGTGTGTTCAATTGAAAGCGACTAAGTCTAGATCAACAGTGGAAGATAGACAACGTCAATTATGACATGATGAGGATTATAAAGTCCAAAATGAATTGAAGGTTGACGCATTGCCAAAATCATGACAATTACGAAAGTCGATGAAAAATATATTATTAACCAATAATATTTGTTTATGAAATCGAATAGTAAAATATGTATATATATCTATATATCTAAACATATCTATACATAACCAAGTATATAACTATATCAAGAACGTGTGCTCAAATGTACTTATATGTTTATACATGTTCATATATATACTTCTATAAGTATATAATTTAACGTTTAAAAGGTTTATGTCATAAGATACGAAAACATATATTATTCATATACGTAGTTTTTTTTTAATATAAATATAAGAGTTATTAAAACGTTTGTCTTATATTTCCTAAATACGTATGATTATATATATTCCAAATATGTATTCTTTTGTAAATCACCGTCAAATAACCAACGAGATAAAACAAAACGAAGATAACGTAGTTTACGAGGGTTCCTATGGTTCAAAGTAACATGGGAACGATAGGTGATGGGTTTTTAGGCTAAACAAGTACATAAAACAAAAATTAAAATACAATAATGGAAACAAGAGGTCACCGGGTTTGAACTCGTGACCTCCCCATCACAAAACAATGCTCTAACCACTAGGGCCAGCGGCTGTTTGGTTACTAGACTTCGACAGAAAGTCTTTTGTATACTCATGTGCTGGAACTGGATTAGTGAATCAAAGAAGAAAAACAAGAAAAAAAGGAATGTTGGGGCCGGGAATTGAACACGCGACCTCTGGGACGGAGGCAGCGCCCTTACCACTGTGACCAAGCTCTAAGATTGTAAATCAACCCGATTTTAAAACTTATAACGCAACCCTAGATGTCATCTTCTTCCTTATTTAAACTCCGGTGATCGGAGTATTATTCCGGTCACCGGAAAAACTCGAAACACAAATATGTTGCCCAGAATGGAGCGATTACCATGAAGGAACATTTACCTCATGTTGGATATGAATTGCGAAATGTTTTTGATGCCGAAACCGAACCCGAATCAAGAACGCGAACACCGAGCACCGTCACGATTTGCACTTCTAACGACTTCTGGTTGCTCTTCAGGGATTCACGATCACAGTGGAGTGATCGTTGGTGATCGATTGGTGTGATGGTTGGCCGGAAATCCCGGTTTTACGGTGGTGGTGGGTTTGCGTCGCCTAGAAGAAAACGAAACGAGAGGAAGAGAGGGGTGTGTTGTGGTGATCAAATGGTTTGGAATCAGTTTTTGATTATGTCAATGATCAATTGTTTGTAACCGGTCGAATTTGATTCACGAATTAATGGTCGCCGTCGGTTACCGAAATGAGAAAAGCCATCGTTCATAATCCTGTGTAATCAAAGTCAACTTTGTGGACTTGGCATAATCAGTCCCTCCAGTTTGATTAATTATAAAACAAGTTTATAAAAGAATGACAAGAACGGTCCCTCGAGGTTTGTTTAATATAAGGAAGTTTAGGAAGTGGCAAAACTGGTCCTTCAACATTTAAAAACCTTAACGAATTCATAACGAAGCTAACGGGAATGACTTAACGATGAATATATAAGAGTATGTCTATAAATATAGTTCACATAAGATGATGCACATGAAATCATAACGATACGTATTTAGCTCACATAAAATCGTAACACCTTACATGTAATTACGTGACACTTTGTCACATAAAATAATATGATATGTTGTGTGTGTGTGTGTGTATATATATATATATATATATATACATAAATGTATTCATATCACATATCATAAGTATAATTGTCACATAAATGATGAGGTGTTCACTAAATATTATGAAACACAATTTACATAAAATCATAAAATTATAAAACGTCTAGACTTTAGTGCATGTTTGCATAGTGATGGTTACACAAACCCTAGTTGCTAAGATCAACACCATTCAATCACAAAAATGTTCACACAACATTTATATCAGTTAAAGTAAATGCGCTCACGACCTTTATATTAATTTAAGTTTATTTAAATCAGAAAAAGACCTGAAAAGACAAATTGTCACAGTATCCCCTTGTTGAAGAATTTTCGTCCCGAAAATTAAATAACGTGGTTAACAAACTGGTCACAAAAGGAAAGAATATTCTCAGTCGTCACATCATCCCCTTGTTAAAAGAATTTCGTCCCGAAATTTAAATCAGTGATACTTGTTGGAAGTGTCGAATTGACAGTAACGTATCGAAAGAATCTATTTTCTTACTCAAAAAGGAGTCAAGAATGTTATGATCAAGAATATGTTCCCCGATGTTGAGAAGATGTCAAATGTTTAGGGATCTTGAAAGGATTCAAATCGAAAGTATAGAAAGTGATTTCCTATCAAACGTTCTCCAATGAGAAGAGTCGAACCACCGTATTGTGGGGATCGTATTGGAAGGCTGAATAGAGTAACACGGTA
>JBCNJP010002476.1:0-11000 GCA_039602395.1 Deinandra increscens subsp. villosa | reverse complement strand
AGAACGAGGCCTGTTGATTTCTCAGTAACGTGTCATGCTCCGCCAGCTTCTTTTGTGTGGCCTCGTCTCTCGCGTTCATCTGCTGCAGGATCTGCGTTTGATTCATCACCAATTCTGTAATCTCCTTCATCGTCGGGCCTGCATCTCCTCCACCATTCTGATTATACCTTGGTTGAAAACCAGGTGGATTTCCTCCCTCTCGCCATCCTGAATTTTGGCCACTCTTCCACCCAGACTGGAACGAATTACCGAACTGGTTTCGGTTTCCAATATAATCCACTTGCTCAGCGGGAGCAAGCGGGCAGTCTCGGGTGTCGTGAGCGCCTCTGCACAGCTCACATTTGGCTTTGATATGGAGTTTGATTTCCTCTAAGGTCTTATAAATGTTTTCTAACTCCCTAGGTGGTATGGTCTCTGAGCCAATGTGATGGACACCCCGGGTGGTAGTAGAAGGAACAAGGGATCGAGTCGGGGCCAAGGTGGCTCTCCGATCTCCGGGGGTCTGCTGTTCAGCGAGTGCGAAGCTCTCAAACAGTTGTTTGCATTCATCGACCGTGAGCTTCTCCATCATGTGTCCTCCAGCAGAAATGTTAAACTCTTTTTGAACCGAATAAGGAAGTCCATTATAGAACTTCTCGATGATAGCCCATTCCGTCAACCCGTGTTGCGGACATCTGCTCAGAAGAGTATTGAAACGCTCATATGCAACAGAATAAGGCTCGTCGGGATCCATGCGAAATGAGTGGATTTCCTCCCGAGTACGCGCAGCCTTAGCTGGAGGATGGTACTTTTTCAGGAATTTGGCGGTGAGATCGTCCCAGGTGGCGATCGAATTAGGCGGAAGCGTCTCAAGCCACTCGGCGGCTCGAGACGTAAGGGAGAATGGAAAAAGACGCAAATAAATGGTGTCGTTCGCGACTCCGGTGAGTCCGAACGTGTTGCAGATACGCGTGAACCTGGAGATGTGCATCGGTGCATCTTCGTCCTCACGTCCATGAAACTGGATCGAATGCGTCAACGCGTTGATGACGTGGGACGGAACTTGCCAATTCGCGGTGTTGGCAATAGCAGGCTGTGCAATAGCAAACCGGGCCTCGGTGACTCCGGCGCTGGCCTGCTCGTGGACGGTGCGACGTGCCGCCATGGGTGTGAGATCAGGGAATGGAATGGGTTTGGTGTCGCGTGTGGTGTGTGTGGATGAAGAGGATGGTTTGGATTGAGCGGTGGAAATGATGAATGCCTCTAGCTCGGTGCGTAGAAGGCGAAATCGTTCACGGATATCCGCGTCGGGATCAGAAAGCGGTGACAGCTCAGGTGGACCCCGTGAACGAGTGTGTGGCATAAAACGATGGAATGACTCGAGGGAAACTAAGAAAAATTTTAACCTAAAAATCTAGACTCGAAATCAGAAAACCCTAAGACTCTAGACACGGAAAGACCAAAAAGACTCAAAATTTCCTAACGACGACCTAAGTTAATCTTGCCAATTGCCAAGTGTCCCCGGCAACGGCGCCAAAAACTTGATGTGCTCGGAACGACTCTAAAAACACTAGTAAAATAGACCTAAACCTAGACCTAAGACACACCTAAATTTTACCGAAAATAACCTAAACCGAACCGAACCCTAAGGCAGTGTACCTGTCGGATTATAGTAAAGCTGAGGCAAGACCGGATTATCGAACCTAGGACACTCTATTGACCAAGACTTAACCTAGACCTATGAAAATGGAAATACTGAGTAAATTTGATTTGGGTTTTTGAATTGAGATTTGATTTAACTAAATTAACTAATCAACGCACAAACAGACAAAAGCGAGAAACTTTGGGAGAATTCAGACGAGAAAAGAGTATCACCTAGACCCTGGAATCCTACTTAATATCTACAACCTCACTCGGAAATGATTGATCTGATGGTGGCTAGTTCACCTTTTAAGTCCTTCCTAGCTACACTTCTAACGCTCGAACAAGGGTTCACCTTTTAAGTCCATCCCACTTCAATTACCCTAGCCACCCTCGGATATACCTAAGGTGCACCTAGACTAACCGGAGCTACCAATAACTACTATGAATGACACGGAATACCAAGCTAGACAAAACCCTAGGACACTTCCTTTTGAGACAGTGCAACCCTAGAACTTTAACCAACCCAACTACCCGTTAAACCTATACCTTTTAAGTCTTCAGTTTAGCAGCACATTACAAGTGAATTACCAATCAATTATCGATGCAATAGTCAAGGAAACCCTAACTATACTTTAGCAATTAACCCTAAAGTCAACTACTTTAGCTAATCTACCTAAACCGAAAGACATTCGCGGGTAAATTAAGCATCAACAACCAATCAATGATCTACTCGTAACACACATATGCATCAAAACATAATAATCATTGGAATTGAATAAAAGTGCAACATCAATCAATCAATCAAAACCGAATAAAATCATAAACAGTAAATAATCATCCAATTGGGTCTAGGCAATACAATCAAATTAGCCTAGCAACATGTCAATGTCTAGAAACATCATAAAAATCTGATCTTGAACAGTAAACATGGCTAAATAAAGAAACACTAAGGATTCAGAGAAAACCCGATGAATCGATGAATGATTCAAGGTGTAGACGCAATCCACCGGTGTTCCTCCTTCGTTCCTAAGCCTTCTCCACTCTTGAAATCGCCCAAAATCGCCTCTGAATCGTCTGGAAGTCGAATCCCCCTCAATTGAAACCCTAAAAGTCGAATTTATATGAATCGGGCTAATTTTGCGGGAAAGCACCCTCCAAGCGTATCGCTTGGAGGTCTGACATTGGCAGGCGATACGCCTGCCCCTTGCTACACGACAATTTAATCGGGTTTGACTTTTTGAACCGCCTTTGACTTCTCACTTCCGCGCGTACCGCTTGCCATGTATCACGTTCCAGGCGATACGCCTGGAACTACTTCTTCAGCATTTCTTCTTCTTTTCTTCTTAACTTTCAACCTGGCTCGGGCCTTTATTAAAAACCTACAAAACTTATAAGAAAACATAAAAAGGACCAAAAGACTCAAACTTTAATAAAAGTACTTAAAACTAAAGACAACCGACTCAATTGGACTCAAATAACTAAATAAAAGACTCTTAAATTAAGATGTGTTTGCAACACATCAAACATCCCCACACTGACTCTTTTTTCGTCCTCGAAAAACACTGCAATGGAATCATAACCAGGAAATCGACTCTAAACATTCAACATTTAAAATTAACAGCCATCATACAATTCCACATTCCATAATGTAATAACACCCTAACTATAATTGTCGATATTTCGATCCGATTAAACCCAACCACCAACCTTTTCTTTCGCCCCCATGTGTTTATGAAATTACCAGGTATAAGTTCAGTCGCCTATGGATCCCACTAAAGAAAGGTCAAGTTCAACCTATTACCGAATCATATTCAGTCAAAGCAAAGGGTATAATTGATTTAAATTTATATTTTTTTCTCCAACCCCCCTCAAACCAGATACTAAGATGTCCAAAGAATAACTATTTATTTATATGCAAATTCCTGAGCATTTATTCCTCTAAGTTATCATTTTTTTTCTTTTCTCATTTTTCTCATTTTTTTCTATTCTCTCTTCTTTTTTTTTTTTTTTATTATATAGTTGGTTACTTTTGCCTACAATTACCAACGGACATCACCAGAGGTATTCTTCCACAAGGTCTTACCCCCGAAATCATACGTGAGTATTTTGCCCGCGAGATCCAGAACATCATCAGAGGTACTTACCACGGGATACTATCCTTAGTTTGTACATGAGTATTCTGCCCCTTCACTCTAATTCATTAGCCAAATTATTAACTACATGCTCATTTGAAATTCTAAGGACATAGGAGTATCTAGCCTAAAGTGGTCTCTTCCTTCCTAATCATCAGATTCAGTATCCCTATTACTCCTAAAATGGGAACCCACTAGCAGACTGATTAGCATATTTATAAAACAATAAACACATAGGCAATTTAAGCTACTCCTAGGTCAGCTGGGCCTACCGACACATCATAGTTTAGTAATGCTTTCCATTCATCCAAACTTATCCACTTTTCCCAAATTAATCATTAATTAAACATTTAAGCACAAGATAGACATCAATCCCTGGTTTTACTATCATTTTCCATTAACTGCAGCTAGAATCTTGGACATTTTTGACAATTTTTCAAGTTTTTTTCAATTTTTCAAATTTTTAAATTTTCTGACTCAATTAAACACATCAAAAATAAAAGACTCAAGACTTAATACGAAAGTATCCCATCCCCACACTTGAATCACACATTGCCCTCAATGTGGAATGGAACAAAAATAAAACAGAAATAAAATAAAATAAAATAAAACAAGTAGAAACGTGTTCACCTGAAACTCCAGAGACTCAGCACATCAGCCGCAGCGAACCACCACCAAGACGGTAAACAAAAATAATAAAAATTGAAAATTTGAAAAATTTCTGACTTACCTCTCCTAGGCGTATCGCCTACATCCTTGCATTTCCCAGGCGATACGCCTAGGACTGCAAACAACCGGACCTTCTCTCAACATGTAGGCGTATCGCCTACAACCACCTGACCTCCAGGCGATACGCCTGGAACGTTATTTCCAGAGATTTTTTTTGAAATTTTAGCCTCCCAAAATTTTTCTATCTTTTTTCTCTTCAGCAGGCCTTTGGTCGAAATTTCCAGCCAAAACTGCAAAATTGACCTGCACATCCTCAAATTTCCAATAGCTCGAATCTCCAAAATAACCTGCAAACACAAAAACACAAAAACCAAAAACGCAAATGCACGAAAAACAAAAAAATGCAGAAATTTAAAACCACAAATACAAAAAATTACAAACCGGGCACTTCACCAATTAGCACAAAACGGAACCAAGACCTCCCAAACCATCCGGAGGCTTGGACTTCACATCCCTGACCACAAAAACACCGGATTTCAACCGGTTTCTAACCAACCAACCATCTAACAACTTCCTACCCCATAAAGCACTGAACTTTACTCCTCTCAACAACTTCTTAACCTTCCAATGTTTGTACCTACCCGGAAGAAAACCAACTTTACCTAGAAAACCCATTTCCGGGTCATGGGTAGCAACAACCACATCTAACCTCCCCACACTTGGTCTAAACTCAATCTCATCCTTCAAAACACCTAACTCCTCAAGTGTGGGCTTCCTAACTACCTCTGCAACCACCACATCGCTCTCCACAGTTAACAACTCCACGGGTTCTCCTAATGGGTCAAAATTATCACTTTTATCAACTAAAATCTCTACCCCCCCCCCCCCAGGATCTTCCCCACACTCATCCTCAGTCACAACTTCACCAACTATTTCCTCAACTACCTCACCGGGTTTCACTAACGGGTCAAAGATATCAGTTAAATCAATTACCTCTACTAACCCCCCGGTGTTCTCCCCACACTCATCCTCTTCACACTCATCGTCATCCAACCTATTACCTACAACCACCAAATCTATAAAAGACATGAAAGTACTTATCAAACATACCGATTCGGTGCCCTTATCCTTTTTCTGACCCACTTCAAACACTACACTCTCATGATCAACCCTCAAGGTAATCGTGCCCGCAAAAACATCAACTAGCGCCCGGGCGGTCCTAAGGAAAGGCCTACCTAAAATCAGAGGGCAACTAGCATCATATGCACAATCAACTACCACAAAGTCTATCGGGAATAAAAACTTATCAATTTGAACCAGCACATTTTCCACTATTCCTTTGGGTCTAACTACCGACCTATCAGCTAAAGATATAGTCATCCTAGTCGGTTCCAACTCACCCAATCCTAGATGCATGAAAACAGAATAAGGCATAACATTAATACTAGCACCTAAATCCGCTAAAGCACAAGTAATAGATGAATCACCAAAAGAACATGGAATTGTAAAGGTACCAGGATCAGTCAGTTTCTCAGGCAACCTATTCTGAACAACAGCAGAGCAATTAGCATCAAGAGTGACATCTGAAAAACTTTCAAGCTTCTTCTTATTAGTTAACATATCTTTCAAAAACTTAGCATACTTAGGCATCTGTTTAATAACATCAGTAAAAGGCAAAGTAACCCTAAGCTGCTTAAGAAGTTCTAAAAACTGATTGTATTCACGCGCATTCTTCTGTTGAACCAGACGTTCAGGATACGGCACTTTCTTCAAATCATCAGCTGTGATTGGTCGAGGTGCAAATCTCACTCTCTTCTTTTCTTTCACCGCTTCCCACTTTCGCGGCTTCTCTCTCACTCCCTCAGCCTCGACGTTCGGTGCGGTACTTGATGGCGTTACGCTCTCGTGCACCCTCCCGTCAGGCGTCTCCAATTCAATTTCCTCATCAACCGGCTCTTCATCAACTACCGCTGGTGATGGACTCTCTAGAACTCGACCACTCCGTGTGGTAACAGCATTAACCGACGCATTGGGGTTTTTATAGGTGCTACCGGAAAATTGACCCCCTCGGTTGTTGAGCTCCTTTAACTGCTTTGCAATATCTCCCACCGACCGCTGCAAATCTAAGAACGAGGCCTGTTGATTTCTCAGTAACGTGTCATGCTCCGCCAGCTTCTTTTGTGTGGCCTCGTCTCTCGCGTTCATCTGCTGCAGGATCTGCGTTTGATTCATCACCAATTCTGTAATCTCCTTCATCGTCGGGCCCTGCATCTCCTCCACCATTCTGATTATACCTTGGTTGAAAACCAGGTGGATTTCCTCCCTCTCGCCATCCTGAATTTTGGCCACTCCTCCACCCAGACTGGAACGAATTACCGAACTGGTTTCGGTTTCCAATATAATCCACTTGCTCAGCGGGAGCAAGCGGGCAGTCTCGGGTGTCGTGAGCGCCTCTGCACAGCTCACATTTGGCTTTGATATGGAGTTTGATTTCCTCTAAGGTCTTATAAATGTTTTCTAACTCCCTAGGTGGTATGGTCTCTGAGCCAATGTGATGGACACCCCGGGTGGTAGTAGAAGGAACAAGGGATCGAGTCGGGGCCAAGGTGGCTCTCCGATCTCCGGGGGTCTGCTGTTCAGCGAGTGCGAAGCTCTCAAACAGTTGTTTGCATTCATCGACCGTGAGCTTCTCCATCATGTGTCCTCCAGCAGAAATGTTAAACTCTTTTTGAACCGAATAAGGAAGTCCATTATAGAACTTCTCGATGATAGCCCATTCCGTCAACCCGTGTTGCGGACATCTGCTCAGAAGAGTATTGAAACGCTCATATGCAACAGAATAAGGCTCGTCGGGATCCATGCGAAATGAGTGGATTTCCTCCCGAGTACGCGCAGCCTTAGCTGGAGGATGGTACTTTTTCAGGAATTTGGCGGTGAGATCGTCCCAGGTGGCGATCGAATTAGGCGAAAGCGTCTCAAGCCACTCGGCGGCTCGAGACGTAAGGGAGAATGGAAAAAGACGCAAATAAATGGTGTCGTTCGCGACTCCGGTGAGTCCGAACGTGTTGCAGATACGCGTGAACCTGGAGATGTGCATCGGTGCATCTTCGTCCTCACGTCCATGAAACTGGATCGAATGCGTCAACGCGTTGATGACGTGGGACGGAACTTGCCAATTCGCGGTGTTGGCAATAGCAGGCTGTGCAATAGCAAACCGGGCCTCGGTGACTCCGGCGCTGGCCTGCTCGTGGACGGTGCGACGTGCCGCCATGGGTGTGAGATCAGGGAATGGAATGGGTTTGGTGTCGCGTGTGGTGTGTGTGGATGAAGAGGATGGTTTGGATTGAGCGGTGGAAATGATGAATGCCTCTAGCTCGGTGCGTAGAAGGCGAAATCGTTCACGGATATCCGCGTCGGGATCAGAAAGCGGTGACAGCTCAGGTGGACCCCGTGAACGAGTGTGTGGCATAAAACGATGGAATGACTCGAGGGAAACTAAGAAAAATTTTAACCTAAAAATCTAGACTCGAAATCAGAAAACCCTAAGACTCTAGACACGGAAAGACCAAAAAGACTCAAAATTTCCTAACGACGACCTAAGTTAATCTTGCCAATTGCCAAGTGTCCCCGGCAACGGCGCCAAAAACTTGATGTGCTCGGAACGACTCTAAAAACACTAGTAAAATAGACCTAAACCTAGACCTAAGACACACCTAAATTTTACCGAAAATAACCTAAACCGAACCGAACCCTAAGGCAGTGTACCTGTCGGATTATAGTAAAGCTGAGGCAAGACCGGATTATCGAACCTAGGACACTCTATTGACCAAGACTTAACCTAGACCTATGAAAATGGAAATACTGAGTAATTTGATTTGGGTTTTTGAATTGAGATTTGATTTAACTAAATTAACTAATCAACGCACAAACAGACAAAAGCGAGAAACTTTGGGAGAATTCAGACGAGAAAAGAGTATCACCTAGACCCTGGAATCCTACTTAATATCTACAACCTCACTCGGAAATGATTGATCTGATGGTGGCTAGTTCACCTTTTAAGTCCTTCCTAGCTACACTTCTAACGCTCGAACAAGGGTTCACCTTTTAAGTCCATCCCACTTCAATTACCCTAGCCACCCTCGGATATACCTAAGGTGCACCTAGACTAACCGGAGCTACCAATAACTACTATGAATGACACGGAATACCAAGCTAGACAAAACCCTAGGACACTTCCTTTTGAGACAGTGCAACCCTAGAACTTTAACCAACCCAACTACCCGTTAAACCTATACCTTTTAAGTCTTCAGTTTAGCAGCACATTACAAGTGAATTACCAATCAATTATCGATGCAATAGTCAAGGAAACCCTAACTATACTTTAGCAATTAACCCTAAAGTCAACTACTTTAGCTAATCTACCTAAACCGAAAGACATTCGCGGGTAAATTAAGCATCAACAACCAATCAATGATCTACTCGTAACACACATATGCATCAAAACATAATAATCATTGGAATTGAATAAAAGTGCAACATCAATCAATCAATCAAAACCGAATAAAATCATAAACAGTAAATAATCATCCAATTGGGTCTAGGCAATACAATCAAATTAGCCTAGCAACATGTCAATGTCTAGAAACATCATAAAAATCTGATCTTGAACAGTAAACATGGCTAAATAAAGAAACACTAAGGATTCAGAGAAAACCCGATGAATCGATGAATGATTCAAGGTGTAGACGCAATCCACCGGTGTTCCTCCTTCGTTCCTAAGCCTTCTCCACTCTTGAAATCGCCCAAAATCGCCTCTGAATCGTCTGGAAGTCGAATCCCCCTCAATTGAAACCCTAAAAGTCGAATTTATATGAATCGGGCTAATTTTGCGGGAAAGCACCCTCCAAGCGTATCGCTTGGAGGTCTGACATTGGCAGGCGATACGCCTGCCCCTTGCTACACGACAATTTAATCGGGTTTGACTTTTTGAACCGCCTTTGACTTCTCACTTCCGCGCGTACCGCTTGCCATGTATCACGTTCCAGGCGATACGCCTGGAACTACTTCTTCAGCATTTCTTCTTCTTTTCTTCTTAACTTTCAACCTGGCTCGGGCCTTTATTAAAAACCTACAAAACTTATAAGAAAACATAAAAAGGACCAAAAGACTCAAACTTTAATAAAAGTACTTAAAACTAAAGACAACCGACTCAATTGGACTCAAATAACTAAATAAAAGACTCTTAAATTAAGATGTGTTTGCAACACATCAAACATCCCCACACTGACTCTTTTTTCGTCCTCGAAAAACACTGCAATGGAATCATAACCAGGAAATCGACTCTAAACATTCAACATTTAAAATTAACAGCCATCATACAATTCCACATTCCATAATGTAATAACACCCTAACTATAATTGTCGATATTTCGATCCGATTAAACCCAACCACCAACCTTTTCTTTCGCCCCCATGTGTTTATGAAATTACCAGGTATAAGTTCAGTCGCCTATGGATCCCACTAAAGAAAGGTCAAGTTCAACCTATTACCGAATCATATTCAGTCAAAGCAAAGGGTATAATTGATTTAAATTTATATTTTTTCTCCAACCCCCCTTAAACCAGATACTAAGATGTCCAAAGAATAACTATTTATTTATATGCAAATTCCTGAGCATTTATTCCTCTAAGTTATCATTTTTTTTTTCTCATTTTTTTTTTTCATTTTTTTTTTTTTTATATATAGTTGGTTACTTTTGCCTACAATTACCAACGGACATCACCAGAGGTATTCTTCCACAAGGTCTTACCCCCGAAATCATACGTGAGTATTTTGCCCGCGAGATCCAGAACATCATCAGAGGTACTTACCACGGGATACTATCCTTAGTTTGTACATGAGTATTCTGCCCCTTCACTCTAATTCATTAGCCAAATTATTAACTACATGCTCATTTGAAATTCTAAGGACATAGGAGTATCTAGCCTAAAGTGGTCTCTTCCTTCCTAATCATCAGATTCAGTATCCCTATTACTCCTAAAATGGGAACCCACTAGCAGACTGATTAGCATATTTATAAAACAATAAACACATAGGCAATTTAAGCTACTCCTAGGTCAGCTGGGCCTACCGACACATCATAGTTTAGTAATGCTTTCCATTCATCCAAACTTATCCACTTTTCCCAAATTAATCATTAATTAAACATTTAAGCACAAGATAGACATCAATCCCTGGTTTTACTATCATTTTCCATTAACTGCAGCTAGAATCTTGGACATGGCCAGGACTAGGCCTTCACGGCTTGAGCTGGGTCCTTCACGGTCGTGAAGCGGCTTTCACAACATGCAAGCCATACCGTGAAAGGGTTGTCACTGGTGACTTGTTTGTGGCTCAGCATCACAGCTTGCTCAAGTGCTTCACAGCTTGGGCTAGGCCGTGAAAGTTTTTCAGCAATTTTTTATTTTGCCTTCTGCGTTTGATCGGTTAACCCGAACTTTGACTTTTCTTCATTTTTGCCTCGTTTTCCGTGCCAAACCTGTTTTAACCTGTAAACTCATGATGTTCATCAGTAA
>JBCNJP010002473.1:0-31000 GCA_039602395.1 Deinandra increscens subsp. villosa | reverse complement strand
AGCATGCTTTATGAAGAAATACATAGAAAACACATAGAAATGGCATAAAGGAAGGTTTTGGGACTCACGATTCGATCAAGGAATCGAATGGATGTTGTCTTGAGGCTGAGATCTTGGTTTTTCTTGGTGGTTTTCAGCTGACCAGATCTCCAGAGAAGAGTGTGTGTGTCTTTGTGTAAATGAGGCAAATAGGAGAACTAGGGTTTATTAAGATTATTTATATCAGAGGCTAGTTTCGCTGGCAGTTTCGCTGGCAGTTTCGCTGGCCAAGCGAAACTGGCCCTGAACTCGTGTAGGTCAATCAGTTTAGCTAGCTTCCGGGCGAATCTGTAGTTTCGCTCGGTAGTTTCGCTGATTACCAAAATAGGGCAATTTTTCACATAATCAAGGATTTACAATTTGTCATGCTATTCATAATATTAAATCATGCGTTTAAATCACATTGCACATAATGACATTAATAAATGAACACATAACACATATGGACGGGTTCGGTGATCAACCAAAGGACGTGGACGTATTCGGCCTAGTTAAGCATTAGTTACTAAGTTAACACTTATAACGTAACTAACGGAAATGTCTAACGGAAGTAAACCTTGAAATTCTCGGATGTCACATCATCCCCTTGAAATTGGAATTTTCGTCCCGAAAATTATTCTAGCGCCGTAGCGTTCGCAGCATCAGCTGTCGTCGTTGCTGGGGAAAGAAAGCAAAAGTTTTAGGGTCGTCACATCCTCCTCCTGTTACAGGAATTTTGGTCCCCAAAATTAAATCATACCTTGAGTATTCGCGGACGTTTGCTCGAACAAGTGAGGATACTTTTTCTTCATTTGATCCTCTCGTTCCCAAGTATATTCAGGTCCACGCCTTGAGTTCCATCGCACCTTGACGATCGGAATCTTGCTACATTTGAGGGCTTTCTCCGCGCGTCCCATGATTTCTACCGGTTGCTCGATAAATCTCAAATGTTCGTCAATTTCCAATTAGTCTACTATTTTCATAACATATTTGCCTAAAAGCATATTTTTTTTGGATTGTCATTTCTTATCTTGTTTTTCTGTTCTTTATTCCCTCATCCCCACACTTAAATTACACAATGTCCTCAGTGTGTGAAAGTAAAGAAGATATTACGATAGAAAGAACTGAAAAACTTCCCTGATTGTGCTTTCCTGGATTCGTGTTTGATGAAAATTCCAAGTGGCTTGTCACAGTCTAACTCAAAGAGGTTGATGTCTTCAGTGTACAGTCGTACAACCTGTAAGTCCACGTTGTTCTTCTACGATCTGTATGAATTATATTCTAGAAGTCTGGATTAGCAAAAGATACGGGTTGTGTGTTGTGAAAACTTCCAGTGTACGCCTCGTATACGTTTATGGCCGTTGGAAAAATACCCAAAAAAGGGTATTATGACCGTTACACAACCACTATAAATAACCACTCACCAATCTCATTTCCTTTCATAACAAACACACACACAAAAGGAGCCAAGATAGAGTGATGAAGATGGTGAATTTGTTTGTGGTTGTTCTTACCGTAATGGTCCTGATGTTGCCCGGTCTTAATTTACCATCTCCCTCCCGTTGAATTCTGGCATTTCCTAGTTGCGTTTGTTTTTGTTGTTTTACCGTTGTATTTCATTTCCCTTGTAATGACTTATTATTAGAAATAAAGTGTTTATTTATGAAAAATTGCAAACGTAAAGCACGAAAAAAAAATCACCAAAGACACACAAAAATCATGTAAAATCACGGGTTGCCTCCCGTGCAGCGCCTTTCTTTAACGTCTTTGGCTAGACATGGACATTCTGTTTTAGTTTGAGTATGTAGGATTTTCCAATTCCACATCGTCAATGTTTACTTTTTGGAACCCTTCATAAAACAGTTTTAATCGATGCCCGTTTACCTTGAATGTTTTACCTGTTTTTTCACTTGTGATTTCTATAGCGCCATGAGGAGAAATGTTGGTAACCACAAACGGTCCGGATCCATCTTGATCGTAATTTTCCAGGAAATAATTTGAGTTTTGATGAGAACAATAACACTTTTTGGCCAATTATGAAAGATTTTCTTGTGGTGGCCTTTTCGTGGAATGCTTTTGTTTTCTCTTTGTATATTCTGGAATTCTCGTAAGCATCGTTTCGTATTTCTTCCAGTTCTTGGATTTGCAACTTACGATGAATTCCAGCGTCGTCAATCTTCCAATTGAATTTCTTGATAGCCCAATAGGCCTTGTGCTCTAATTCAACTGGAAGATGACAAGCTTTTCCATACACAAGACGAAAGGGTGACATACCTATCGGTGTTTTGTAAGCGGTTCGATATGCCCACAAGGCATCGTCCAATCTTAGGCTCCAATCTTTACGGTTTGGGTTTACCGTTTTCTCGAGTATCGACTTGATTTCTCGATTGGATACCTCAGCTTGCCCATTGGTTTGTGGGTGATAAGCTGTGGAAATACGATGAGCAACTCCATACTTCTTAAAAAGTGCTTCAATTGTCCGGTTACAGAAATGTGTTCCTCTATCACTTATAAACGCACGAGGCATTCCGAACCTGTTAAAAATGTTAGTTTTCACAAAATCTGCAACAACTTTAGCATCATTAGTTTTTGTGGCCTTGGCTTCCACCCATTTGGAAACGTAGTCCACTGCCAGAAGTATGTACATGTTCCCAAATGACGAAGGGAACGGACCCATGAAATCGATACCCCATACATCAAAAATCTCGCACACCAAGATGGGTGTGAGAGGCATTTGGTCTTTCGATCCTAAATTTCCGGTCTTTTGACACCTTTCACAAGATTTACAAAACATGTATGAATCTAGAAATATACTAGGCCAATAAAATCCGGACTCAAGTACCTTTGATGCTGTACGTTTTGAACCAAAATGTCCTCCACAAGCTTGTGTATGACAGAAATCTAAAATGGAAGGTACCTCGCTCATGTCAACGCATCTTCTTATTACCTGATCAGCTCCATATTTCCATAGGTATGGCTCGTCCCATACGTAGTGTCTTGACTCTTTTTTGATTTTATCTCTTTGTGCACGGGTCAGATCAGAAGGGAATGTGCTTGTGATCAAGTAGTTTACAATGTCTGCGTACCATGGTGTGGCTACTTGAGCAGCAAACAGGTGTTCATCAGGAAACAAATCATTCAATGGCATAGGTTCGCCATTGTTGATGATCCTGCTCAAGTGATCAGCCACCAGGTTATGCTTTCCACTTTTGTCTCGGATTTCCAGATCGAATTCTTGAAGTAGCAGCACCCATCGGATTAGTCTTGGCTTTGCATCTTTCTTCGTCATAAGGTACTTCAATGCTGCATGATCAGAAAACACAATTACCTTAGTACCAAGTAAATATTGTCTAAACTTATCCAAAGCAAAAACTATTGCTAAAAGTTCTTTTTCAGTGGTTGAGTAATTGCGTTGAGCTGGATCTAGCGTCTTGGAGGCATAGTAGATCACGGTTGGTACTTTATCTTTTCTCTGACCCAACACCGCTCCGACTGCATAGTTGCTCGCATCGCACATAATTTCAAACGGTAAGCTCCAATCAGGTGGTTGGATTATGGGTGATGTCACCAACATTTCCTTCAGTGTGTTGAAGGCTTCCTTACATTCATCAGAACAAAAGAATTCTACATCTTTCTGGAGAAGCTCACATAGGGGTTTGCTTATCTTGGAGAAGTCTTTGATAAATCGTCTATAAAAACCTGCATGTCCAAGAAAAGAGCGTACCTCGCGCACACTTTTAGGATAAGGTAGAGATTTAATTATATCAATTTTTGCTTTATCTACCTCTAGTCCTTTTGCTGAAACAATGTGTCCAAGAATGAGACCTTGGTCCACCATGAAATGACATTTTTCAAAATTTAGTACAAGATTTGTTTCAATGCATCGTTCCAAAACTTTCTTTAGGTTATTTAAGCATGAGTTAAATGAGTTTCCATGAACGGTAAAATCATCCATGAAAACTTCGATTATTTCTTCGACATAGTCAGAAAAAATGCTCACCATACACCTTTGGAAAGTTGCTGGAGCATTACAAAGACCGAATGGCATACGCCGGTACGCAAACGTACCAAAAGGGCATGTAAACGTTGTCTTTTCTTGGTCTTCAGGTGCAACAGGTATCTGGTGGAAACCGGAATATCCATCTAAACAACAATAATGAGTTTTACCTGCTAACCTTTCCAGCATTTGATCAATGAAAGGTAAGGGGAAGTGGTCTTTACGAGTAGAGGTGTTAAGCTTTCTATAGTCAATACATACCCTCCACCCATTCTGCACACGAGTGGGAACCAATTCACCTTGTTCATTCTTTGTAACAGTGATACCTGTCTTCTTTGGTACGACTTGGACTGGACTTACCCATTTGCTGTCAGAGATTGGATATATCATCCCTGCATCGAGTAGCTTCAGAATCTCCTTCTTCACAACTTCCATCATAGGAGGGTTCAGTCTCCTTTGTGCTTCTCGACTTGGCTTATAGTCATCCTCCATGAGGATTTTATGCATACAAAGTGATGGGCTTAAGCCTTTGATATCAGCTATTGTCCAGCCAATTGCTTCCTTATAGTGTCTGAGCATTTTGACTAAATCACCTTCTTGTTCTTTTGTTAATTTGTTGGAAATGATTACTGGCAATGTTTCTTTCTCTCCAAGGAATGCGTACTTAAGATGTTGAGGAAGAGTTTTTAACTCTATCTCTGGTGCCTGCACAATAGATGGAAGGAGTTTCTGTTCAGTATTTGGTAGTTGTAACTTTGGCATTTCATACCTTGTCGGCGCATTCATAAGGGATACCATCTCCATTAACTCCTTTCCAAGTTGAAACTTTTCAGTTATTTCCTTCGCGGCTGTTTCGTCAAGGCTTCTGCTTAAGACTAATGCTAAAACGTCATGGTTAGATAGCTCAAAATATTCGTTAGTTAAAGGATCAATTACATCTAACCAGTTTAAAGATGAAATATCACTTGGGTATCGCATAGCATCATAAATGTTAAAATTGATGATTTCGCCGTCAAATTCCATTGAGAGGGTTCCACTATCAACATCAATCTTGGTTTTAGCGGTTTTTAAAAATGGTCTCCCTAGCAAAATAGAATTTGAGGCTGAAACATCACCATCTTCCATATCTAACACATAGAAGTCAGCTGGAAACACTAATTCATTTACCTGAACTAGTACATCTTCTAATACACCTTTTGGATGTACCACAGATTTGTCAGCCAATTGAATGATTACTCCTGTTCTTTTTAACGGTCCTATGTTAAGAGTTTTAAAAATTGAGTATGGTAGGACGTTAATAGAGGCTCCAAGGTCAAGCAAGGCTTGTGATATGTTAAGATTTCCCAATTTACAAGGAACCGTGAAAACACTTGGATCCTTGCATTTTGGTGGAAGTCTCTTTTGCAAAACAGCAGATACGTTTTCATTCACTTTGACTGTTTCGTTCCCCTTTAACTTTTTCTTAGAAGTACAAAGTTCTTTCAAAAATTTAGCATAACGGGGAACTTGTTTAATAGCATCTAAAAGGGGAATGTTTACCTCTACCTTCCTGAATGTTTCCATGATTTCATGTTCTTCTCTTTCTTTCTTTGTGCTAAGAAATCTTGAGGGGAATGGAGGAGGGGTGGTAAACTTTGTTTTGACTTCATTGTGGTTTGGAAGTATCCTTCTTTTCATCAGTTTTCCTTTCAACAGTGACCTCCTGTTCTTCTTCTGGCATTTTCGGTCCATTGTAGTTCTTTCCGCTTCTCAAGGTGATGGCACAAGCGTTATGCTTGGGGTTAGTCTCTGTTTGTGCGGGAAGCTTTCCTTGAGATTCAATCTTGCTCACTGAGTTAGCGAGTTGAGCCATTTGTTGTTCCAGATTCTTGATACTGGCTTTTGTCTCTTGCTGGAATGTCTGAGTGCTAGTGGCTAAATTTTTTACAATATCTTCTAAAGACATTCCATGGTTGCCTTGTGGTGGTGGTTGTTGACGGGGTTGGAAATTTTGTTGATTTGAAAATGGTGGTCTGGGTTGATATTGAGGTGGCCTTTGTTGATAACCCATATTGGGAGGATGTCCCCAATTCTGATTTCCTCTTGGTTGATCGTATTGTTTAGAACTCTGACCGGGATGTCCGCCAATTGCTTTAGCTTGTTCCATGTCTTCCTGTAACAATGGACACATATCAGTGGGGTGTCCTGTTTGTAGACATATTCCACAAGCTCGAAGTGGTGCTTCAACTCCTTTGTCTTTAGTGAGCATCATGACCGCCTTTGTCAACTCTGCGAGTTGAGTTTCAATGTGAGGAGTGCTTACTTCCTTTACTGCTCGCGGTATATCGGTATACCACTCTTCATCGTGTGTTGAATGTTTGGTGTCTTCTGCTATTGACGTGATCAAAGATCTGATTTGAGTTGGAGTTTTGTCGAGTAAAGCTCCTCCACTAGATGCGTTCAACAGGCGTCTCTCCATTGGTGCTAACCCTTCACAAAAGTACTGGAGTAATTGATGCTCTGAGATACCATGCTGGGGGCATCTGTTGCATAATTTGTTGAATCTTTCCCAGTAAGTGTGTAGAGGTTCTCTTTTTGCTTGTTTTATCCCTATGATTTCTCTACGGAGGATAGATGCTTTTACTTCAGGGAAGTATTTGTCGAGAAACAATTTGGCAAGATCATTCCAGTTTTCTACCGTCCCTGAGGGTAGGTAGTACAACCATTCTTTGGCTGAATCTTTCAAGGCAAAGGGGAATGCCCTAAGCTTGATTTGATCTTCCGTGATCAAATGTGGTTTCATTCCCGAACAAACAACATGGAATTCTTTGAGAAATTTATGAGGGTCTTCATTTTCTACCCCTCGAAAGGTGGGTAACAAGTGAATAAGGCCTGATTTAAGCTCGAAATTTTCCATATCAGGATAAGTGATACAGAGTGGATGTTGGGTAACATCATGGGTTGCCCACTGTTGAAGAGTTTGCTCGTCTTGGTTTTCAGCAGCCATTGGTTTAGGATTTTTGTGGGTGGGTGAATGAGATGAAATAGAGTTTTGAGAAGTAGGTGTTTGGGGGGTTGTTGATGATTCGGTTTCAGATTCAGTGGATAAAGGTATGTTTGTCCAAATATTTGATGGATGCGTAGAGGTTGAAGGTTTTGATAATTTCTTTTGAAGCTTTGATTGTTTTCTTAACCTTTTCGCAATTTTTTCGATTTCAGGATCGATATCGAGTGGTTCACCTGTCCTTAACGATCTTGGCATAAAAAAAATGTTAATTTTACCGTAATTCCCCGGCAACGGCGCCAATTTGATGGTTGTCGAATCCAACAAATAAATTTATAAATGTGAAACTCACTACGATTTATAAATGTGAAAATCACTACGACACACACACTATAAAATAGTATGAGTGGAAGTAAGGTTCGTGTCCACAGGGAAAACGGATTAACAAATTTTTTTATTTACAAGAAGAGTTTTTAAACAAGTGGAAGAGGATGGGGTGTTAAGAAAATGTAAGTGTTAGAGAACAAGTTATTAAATAGCAATAAGTAGTAATGAGAACGGTAATGGATTAACAAGCACAGGAAATGATGCAAGTATTTAAGGTTTTAAAGTATAGTTTCAACACACGGGGCATTCTTCATATTAATTCTCCTTTTAATCATTAATAATTATGAGTGCAATGAGTTTATCATTAAAAAGATTGTATCGATACTAAACGTCACACCGTTCGGACGTTACCCTCACTAATGTCTAACCAAACGCAGTTCGTTGGTTAAAGCCAACTCGCTACTTTAAGCTCACGCCGTTCGGATCTTAATGTGCGAGTTGCATAATAGTGAAGTATCGATTATCATTAAATATTCACGCCGTTCGGAATATTTAATAACATTGGATAATTTCTATAACGATAATGAATTCATAGACAAACACAAAACCGTTATTTGAACCTTTAGTATCAAGATTAAAATATAAAATATTTAAAACTTGATGAACGATATTAGTTTATTAATAAAGTGATCAATTTTACTAACAATCCAATTTGAATTCGAGATCACCTCGGATTTGAAGAATAAGAAGTTATACAAACCAAACTAATTAATAATAAACTCGCATAATTATTTCATAAAAAGCATTGAATTAATAATATAGAACGGAGCCCAAATGTTGAAACTAATAAAAGTACTTAGCCTAACATTATGGCTATAAACATAATTAGAATGACTTACAAACTAGAAATGGATGAATACTTCGAACGTTCAGAGAATATTTTGGAGTTCTCGAGAGGCGCTTAAACCTCCCTAATCCTCCTAAGACTTCCTAAACTTATTTAAGACAATAATTGTGGAGAAATTTTCAAGAGAAAACTAAGGAAAGGTGTGTCCCGTTTGCTGAAGCCAGGAGGGCCTATTTATAGTACAAATTTAGGAATCTCCAAAGATTGCAAGAATTGAGAATTGCAGTCATATGCACATGTGGGAAACTATTCCACTCATATTTTATGGATCTTGCTTCCCACCGACGAATTGTAATTCACCAATTTACAAAGTTGAATAGCACATGTGAAGAATATGTTACTACCCACCGTCTGTAGATAATTGCTCCTCCTTTTTTTTCTTCTTTCTTTCTTTATTATATATATATATATATATATATATATATATATATATATTCTTTTTCTTTTCACAATCTTAAATGACCCACATGAATTGAGTGCATAAGATTTTTGCCTTCAACTTTTGACTTGTACGCGCTTTGCATTCGAGTTTGTTTATGTTATCACTCATTTCTTGATCGGACCGGTTGCTTCATTACCGTGTTGCTTTTGTTTCGAATTCAGAACATAAATCTTGGCTATTTGAACCAATTCTTCGTTTAAACCTACAATTCCAAGTTTATCACAATTAAGTATCAATTCGAATGGATTTGTTAACATAAGTGTATAAGTGTACGAAACTGAGGATTTTTGACATAAATAATATGTAAAATCTAGCACGTATCATTTCCTCTATTTGTTCTTAAATGAACAATAATATTGTATCGAATATGTTATATTGAAGTTTAGGAATTATGAGTCTACTGATAAATTTACCAACAACATCTAGTGACAAATCATGTCATAATAACTTAGGTTGTTGTTATCAGGTTCTTATGACTCCTCCATGATCCATGAGATAAATATGTCCGCATACATAAGGATATACCCATGAGTTGACATTTCATATCTTTTGAATACAATAAAGTCAAAATTTAGAGATAGTCAACTATTTTAAGTTTTCTCACTTCTTCTATAGTTCAATTTTATAGTCTTTCGTTTCTTATAGATATTGAAATGCCATCTTAAATGCTTTATGATGCACTAAACTTAGGAAATGATTTTCATCATTTCTAGTGTTTCAGCAATGAAGGCAATATCTAAACGAGTGTAGACTTGAATCATACGTAAGGCTTCTAACTAATAAAGCATCAGATTTATTTTCTTGAACATTTATTAGTAATCTCCTTTAGTTACTAGAGTTACAGATAAAGAGCAACGTTGCATGTTGTAATGTGTTCAACACATGATTAAATCTACTAAGACTTAATTAATGTCTTATTAGTTTGATCTTGATGTATTTTGATGCTTATTGCATAAGAAGCGTCTTCAAGACTTTAATGTCAAAATTATGCGAGAATAAGTCGCTTTGACTCATGCAACAAAACTAAAAGATTCTTTGCCTAAAATAATGTATATAAGGGTAAGGATTGTATTAGTTGCTCACTTGCTCCCACTCATCTTAAGGTAGGCCCAATTTATCCACTTATTCTTGATGAAGAATTGTTACATTTATAGCTTCATCAAAATTTAAATTCACTTGTAAATTTGCTTATATTAACCCTTTATATTTACTCATCTTAAAGACTAAGTGTTATTTAACTTTCAGGCTTGAAACCTTAAGTTTAGTTTATGAACATGTCTTCATGTTAAGTGAGTATTAAGGAAAGATATCTTAGAAGGCCGTTAAATGTCACTCGTAACTATGAGTGAGTAATAAGGACAATGATTATCTCTCAAAGAACCCTTTAGAAAAGGAATTCTTAACTTGTTAATCGCCTTTAGAAAACAATAATTTATAACGTTTAATTTCTCCTTTCGGATTTCAGTTTAGCTATGGAAAACTAAACTTCTAACGTTATTCTGATTTAGGGAGTTAAGCTCATTAATAATAGCTTTATTCCATCAGATGATTTGATTGATTTCTAATAATGGCTCTTAAATCAGAGATACGTTTAGTAATCTTTCCAATATCCATGTAAGCTTTATTAAGGTAGGTTCATAAGCATCAAAGTTAATAGGAAACTTCATACCTTGATGACCTATTAAGCTGGATCTAACGAGTTGAAGCAGAACATTAATAGTTTCATAGATTTCCTCTTGAGCATTTAAGTCAGGTATATTAGGAGTAACATTATTTCTAAGTGTGTGGAGTGGATCAGTGTTATAGTAGCGTGGTGTACAAGATGTGTAATCGGAGTTAAATTCAGAGTTAAATAAATTTAACTTTGTCTCCTCCCCCCCCCCCGCCTCTTGTACTTTTAGGTAAGTCATGAGTAAGAACTTTTCACTGCTCCCACTGACCTTAGAAGACAAGTCATAGATAAGGACTTGGACTGCTTCCACTAATCTTAGTATTCCTTAGGAACTTGGCATGCAACATGCTTAGTATTGAGGATTTTTAAGGTTTAATTGCGGCTAATAACTAATCATATGGTTTATACTTGGTTTCCTTCATGTCCGGATTTCAGAAGGAATTTTAGGGACATATTTGGTAACCTTATTATAGCATATGAGTTGTTGTATTTAGAGCCTTGGTCTATAGATGTATAACTTAGATAAAATAATTATGATCATATCTATAAGGATACTTAGATGCATAACTTAATGATGTATCTTTAGAAGTATCATACATGATCTAGTGGTTCACTCTACTATAGTCTTAGCGGATTGAGAGTGTTACCATTATTAGTATGTCAATCTTAGTACTTAATCTATTAGATCTAATCTCACAACTTTCAGTTTATGGTTAAGTTGATTTTCAACTTCGTCCTTAAAAGTTTAAGGTGAGAAATATATTTTTCCTTATTTAAGTACAAGAATAAATAATCGGTAAATGAGTGATAAATATTTTATGCCCAGATATTCCATTTTAGGATAAGGTCCACTAATATATTTGAGTTTTGGTGAGTTAGAACTCTTAGTGGAAACTTGTTTATTCCCATATACACATATTGTCTTTGTTAAATTTTCACTTACGTGATAACAAAGATTGTGAACATTTATTATCTAGTTATAAGTTATAAAGATTTCAACCCACGTAAAGACAACTAGATAAGTATAACCAACAACTTTGAGAGTTTAGGGTAGTAGTGACATTTGTCATGGCCGTTTGAAACCTTATAACCGTCGATGTCTTACTTTAGTAATGATACTAGGTTCCAAGTGATCTTGCATTGGATCATAATAAGGTATAATAAAGTGTAGTACATTGATAGATTTTCATGGTTTGTACAACTTTGACATTGATTTTGTCACTTACTCTCATAATAATGGTTGTTTGGTTTATTCCTAGTGAATGGATTGTAAGAGATCTTTATAAGACTAGATTTAATCCACTGTGTTAATTTTAAAATTAATGGGCACAATTATCATTGTTGATTATTCTTTGTTAGCCAGTTGTTCCTATAAGGATTTAGAACTGGAAGTTTTCTTGTATCTTATTTTAGAATTTAGAACTATCCTCCTTATTTAAGTTATTATAATTATATAAGGGTTACTGATTGTGAGGTGAACAAATCCGCTTTTCTAATTTAAGGCATTATGTATCCTTTATGCACGATGCTATCAAGCACCCATTTTCCTTCTGGCACTTATAAGTGTCATGACTAATTTTAAGTAGCATATAATTATGCTAAGAAAGGATTCACGAAGAAATGCACTAGAAAAACTTCAATTTGAAACATGTGTAAGCCCTTTAAGGGTCATGTATTTATGATGTGTTCACTAAATCATTAACCTAATTTATACTTTGTACTAAGCATATTAGATGTTAAGTGTTTGCATTCATTTTAGAAGTTATAATTTATTACTTACAAGATGTTTAGATTAGGAAATCTGAAACATCTCCCCTGATAGCATTGTTTAAAGGGATTTTTGATTATCATGATAGACAACTTGAGTAGACTTTACTCGCTTTTAATGTTTTAGTTGTAAAACCTTTTATTTTAGAAAGTAATTAAGAGTCTTTTGTCTTAAGAGATAATCAAGATCATAATGATGAGAGGAAAACTTTATGAAAACATTTAGTGATTTTCAATTTAGAGTGGATTAGTTATGGAGATTAAAAGTTAAATTGGTTCGAACGAAAATCTTAGGTGATTCTATGGGGTACTTAAAACTAAGGCACAATTAATAATGCATAATCTTAATTAAAACGTAATAATAATGTGCAATTATGAAACAAAAGAAGATGTGATATAGTCTGTTATATCACCAAAATAACAGACTAGTTAGGTTATACTAATTGAATCAGCTTTCGCGTTGGTTACTTGCCTATCACCTAAGCATTATGAACAAGTTAAGGGTATGTGCATAAAGTGATGCATCACATCAGCGTTGGCCATAAATGATACACCTAAGCTTTATGTACAAATTAGGTTCGCTGAATACAGGTGCAACTCATCAGCGTTGGCCAGAAGAGAAACACTTGTATGTGTAAGGCGAATGATTAATTTTAGTTGATGAACATTGCAAAAACAACGAATTAGCGTTGGCCAGAATCGAAGTTTTAAAGATGTTATCAAGTTAAGCAAATAAATTAGTTTAATTTAAATAAGTCAACTTGTATTGTAAAGTTGAATGACATTAGTTAAGATAATAAATCAGCGTTGGCCAGAATTACCATTTTGAAGATGCCATCAACTTAATTAAGACAAGCTAATAAATTAATCTAATTTTTTTTATTGTAAATCAGTGTTAATAAGTTGACTTGTAAGATGAGGTTAAATGACATCATATATATAGGTAACAAATCAGCGTTGGCCAGAATTGTAACCTTATTAGATGTCTATTATTAAATTTGAATAAGACAAGTCAATTAGTTATCAGATTTTAATTGGTGTTAGGTTTTGTAAAACATAAACATATAAGGTTTTAAACAAAACAAATCTAATATTAAGCCCCAAATTTCTGAGGGTATCCGGTCGAAAAAGGTGTACCCGATCGAAAAGTAAGCTTTTCGATCGAAAAGGGGTATCCGATCAAAAGGCTGGTCGAAAAGTCGATCGAAAAACCGATCGAAAAGCCGGTCGAAAATTCCATCGAAAAGTAGGTTTTCGATCGAGAAGTGGACTTTTCGATCGGATCGAAAACTAGACTTTTCGATCGGATCGAAAAGTGGTATGGTCCGATCGAGAGGTCGATCGCGAAGCCATATGATCGGAAAGTAAGCTTTTTCAATCGAAGAGCAGGGACTAAGCCACATGATTCGATCGAAAAGCCAATCGAAAAAGCCGGTAGAAAAGCCGGTAGAAAAACCGGTAGAAAAGCCGGTAGAAAAGCCGGTAGGAAAGCCGGTAGGAAAGCCGGTAGGAAAGCCGGTAGGATAGCCGGTAGGAAAGCCGGTAGAAAAGCCTATTTTCGAATCAAAAAGCTATATTTTTCCGATCGAAAACACGGGACTGAACCACAGGTTCGGTCGAAAAATAAGAATTTAGCTTGAATGTGAGCTTTTCGATCAAAATTGGGATTTCGATCGAAAAGGTAAAACTTTTACCGAAAACAAATTAGGGTTTTAGCAAGTTTTCGAAAAACTGAAACCGATTTCGGTTTTGACTTTTGATGTTAGAAAACGATTTATTGATCAAAACGAATTAGGGTTTCATATTTTAATTTAGGATTCAAAAACCCTTTTATGATTTCGAAAATTATTAGGTAAACAGATTCAGACTAAGATTCGATTGAGCAACATATGCTCTGATACCACATGTTGATCGAATCATGAATCGTTATGTATATAAACAGATAATAACTATGTAAAGATTACCTGTTGTCATCTGGTTGAGATCGGCAGCAGTTAGGTTGTCCATCCTGTGAGTAGCCTTGGTTTCCCTTTAGGGTGTATGCTAATGATGGTGAATTCGTGAGGGTTCACGAATTCAGAGAGAGACGAGAGAGAGAGAGAGACGAATTGTGTAGGTGATTATTTAAGATAAATTATTATTGTACATGATATAATATATATATTATATACATATATATACGAAAACATATATATATTAAGTAATATATATATTACGTCTAACAAGGCCTTCATATTTATCATTTTTTTTCAAGTAGAAGTTAAAACGGTTTTGAGTTCAACTCCATGTTTTTAGCTCGTTTGTACTCATGATCTCCTAAAATACCTGAAATTCAAATATGAACTAAGCAAGATTAATATTCAATAAAAAATTATCTCAAATACTATTTAAAATGTAGGAAATATTTAACTAAAAATATGTATAAATCAAGCCACATCGAACATTCCCTTAGACTCTTATGCCAACCTATAACAAATATATTTTGAATATTTTGAGCACATTGACATAATTAACACATGTCTTAAATAATTAACTAAATTCACACCAAAATATACAAAAATAACTCAATACCACAATAAGGCTGAAATACCATAATATAGATAAAAACATGCAAAAATGACTACAACTCGACTCAATTACTATACAAATTATATGGGAAATATAGATGTGTTTGCAACACATTAATAGCTTGTATCTTGTATTCTGATGTTGAGTTAATACAATATACTGCCAAGTTTATTTACTTTTGTTCTTATATATTTTCAGCCAACTTGTATACACGAGCTTTGTCGAAGTAACACTAACAAACAACTAAGTAAGTGAATGGGTGGAGTATAACTTGTTTCTGCCTAGTTAAACTTATAAGTAATCTTGTTTAGGTTAATCTGGTAATAACCATGATCCTACATGATTACTTGTTGCCCCAACACCCACAAGAAAAGCCCCTTAAAGATTATTACCAAGTGGACGGTGAAGTCCAGCTTGAAGAAGAAGCGGAACCGATGGATGAAGATCGACCAGAGTACGAGTACATGCTTGAAGAAGAATTGATGACACAACCAAGATCATCGATGCTTCTCCCATGGGATGACGATACTATTCCCGATTCTGATTTATGGTGTTAGTTGTAGTGTTTTAGATTTAGTAGGTGTATGTTGTAATATTTTAGATTTTAATTAGGTAAATATTTAATATTGGTTAATATTAATTATGTTTAATATAATGTTAAAGAAGTTTAATATTAAGTTTTTTAATTATGTTTATTTGTTTAAGTAAGAATTAAAAAAGACAAAAACAAAACAAGTTCCCCTTGCAAGAAAATATAAAAAAAACTAATAATGTTGAAATCCGTCCGTTGGGACGTGCGTGCCGGACGAACATAGCCATATCGGACGGAATTGCGCGGACAAAGGTGAAGACAATCTTATTAGGGTTAATTTTTTAACGAACATAATTGCTAAAAGGTTTATTCAAAGAAATTTTTGGAGAAATTGGTGAGAATTCGAAACTATGTGGTCAATTACTTTCCCATGGTTTCGAATTATTCTCACCATTTATCCAATATAACACTTACTAAGATATAGCAGAAACCCTACCTAGTTAAAGCTCGTCCAACATCACTCACAAATCTGAAAACTTTTCATATATACTAAGAAACAATCAGAAGGCACACAGTCATATTAACTAAAAAGAAATGAGAAAAAAACACAGTCTGCAAGTAATAATTTAATGTAACAAAGTTTTAAATATAATGCAATATAATAGTTATAACATTTTCTTAAAAGTATTTAATAAAACAATATCCATGATTGTAAGGTAATAAAGATCATATGATCTTATTTAAATCTAAATAATGTATGAGGAATATACAATTAAAAAACACAACTATTTATGGTCAATTGCTGGTAATGCTAAAGTATTTTGAACATAGAAACTTCCAAAATTCCACTGTCCTGAGGCATTAACAAATGATGCTCTACAATGAAAGACAAGCAGAAAGAAACCTATTCCATATTCTGGCAATTAATTACTCTAATCTTTACACCACACCCCAATTAAAAATTTAGGTTTCCTTTTTAATTATTAAATGACTGCTCAAGAACACATGTTTATCCCTTTCTATTTCACAGATCTGTTATACAGACTATAATTCTCGTTTCTTGACTTATTATTCTGATTTGTGTGAAAGCTTAAAGAAGTATAGAGACATAATATTATTTCTGATCAGCAAATTTGAGGGAGAGAAGTATGGGTAGAGCACCTTGCTGTGACAAAGCCAATGTGAAGAAAGGTCCATGGGCTCCTGAAGAAGATGCTAAGCTTAAAGCATATATCGAAGAACATGGTACCGGTGGTAACTGGATTGCTTTGCCTCAGAAAATTGGTAAATTATATTTATGTTTAAGTTTATGTATAATCAATTCACAAATTAGGGTTGCTTTTCCTTCATAATCAAAATATTTTGGAAACAATTCAAATCTGTTTTTTTTCCAATGGAATTGTTAGTACAAGTTAGGAAGAAATTTATGTTTTCATAATTGTTTTTTTTCTATGAACTTATAATCAGGTCTTAAGAGATGTGGGAAGAGTTGTCGCCTCCGTTGGCTAAATTACCTTCGCCCTAATATCAAACATGGAGGTTTTTCTGAAGAAGAAGATCGCGTAATTTGCAGCTTATATGTTAGCATAGGGAGCAGGTAACTAGTTAGCATCTTTTATTTTTACAAGAAACAGAATAACAAGTTTCTAATGACCTTGCGAGTAAAAAGTTCTGATTCTGTTACTTCTTTTTTTTATTTGAATTTTGGATTTGGTCTAGAGTTCCTAACGCATATATTCGGATTGCATGGGAATATATCAGGTGGTCTATTATTGCGGCGCAATTGCCAGGACGAACAGATAACGATATCAAGAACTACTGGAACACAAGGCTAAAGAAGAAACTACTTGGCAAGCAGCGAAAAGATCAAATTAATCGAAGAAAGGGAGATTTATTAATGAAGAAAGGGAAATCACCATCAGAAATTCCATCATCCATAGTGGTCAGGAGCCATGATAACATGAACTCTCAAGATCCATATTTGCCAGAACTGCCTCTTGTGATGGCACCTATGCCGCCCTACTTGAATCAAGAATCTTGCTTTGTCAGCGATCATTCATCGATAAGGAAACTACTCATCAAGCTTGGGAATGGGGCAACTTCGGTTCCGATGATAATGTAAACCAACCCATGGTATCCCATTTTCCGGTTCACAATGCTTTGATTGATCTCCAGGCGGCAAAACAAAAAGATGAGAACTTTATTGCATGCGGTACTCCTGTGTCGTCTTCTTCTTCGATGTTACTAAATAGCCAGCAATACAACATATTGCCTATTCAGGAAGGACAAAGTGGTAGTTTCCCATCATTATTTGAGGAAATGAGTTTTAGTACTAACCCACAAAAACTGGATGGGTTGGAGTTCTTGTACGGAGATATGTGTGGAATAAACACAAGTGGAAGCAGCAGTATTATTACATGTGGAGATAGCATGGATTATTGGGGTGAAATGAGTTCTCTAATTAGCACCACAACTACTACATGTAATGTTATGGACTCCTCAAACTATAGAACAACACTTCAACATGATGATATCAAGAGCTGAGTACGTTAATTACAGAATCTGAATTGAAGAAGCTGATCGAGGTCAAAGAAACCCTAGAAATTAAATGCTTTAATTAATTAAATTGCCATTTTTACAGAAAATGTGTTGAGGACTATCTAAGTGTGTTTGTGTGTGTTTATATTGTTTGTAACATTGATCATATATCATCAGTTAATTTGATATCAAGTTTTAGTTGCTACATTTTTTTTTCTCCATATGTGTAGAAATTGAAGGTGTGTTTTGAAGGGAATATTACAAGATAGATAGCTTCAAGTCTAGACACATTGGGATGTGTGAAATTCCTCTTTTATTCTCTCTGCAAAAGGTATGTCATACTTATAAATTAAATAATTGGTGGTAACTCAGATGCATGTCGTTCACATCATACCTTTTATCTGTTTCTAGGAACCCTAAATTAGATTCCCTTTAAAATTTGGCAATAAGTTGATGGTAGTTAGCTAATATGGCATTCCCACTGGCCGCATTATTAACACCAGTAATTGTCATTTCAATTCTACGTGCATTAACAGTATTATGCACCCATCGTACAGTTATAATAATTAAACAATATAATGCATGTACTTGTTTAATTGATTTCTCAGCTTCAAGTTGCCATTTTTGATGTTAGATGTGGTATTATGTGTTGGAGGGTATTGTGTACGCTAGATGACTATTGAAAAGTGAAAAGCTTGGGTTATTTAGAAACTTAAACATCAAACTGACAACTTACATGACATTCAAGATGTAAGTATATTAGACTATATATATATATTAGTGTTAAATTTTAGGGTTTAGGGTTTTCAATATAGGTTTTATAAGTATCAATTTATGATTTTAACATTCATTTAACTTCAACTTACTTTATCAAAACTAACAGTTTATATATCCAATAGAAATGACGTTACTCGTATGGGTCGATCACCGATGGTAAAACCTGACAAGTGAAATTGATTTACCCTTGAAGAATTCGACCAACACAGAAATGTGAAATCATCCCTTGAAAGATATCTAAGAAGTTGAGGAAGCCTAACATTTTTTATGTTCAAGTAAAAATTGTTAAGCTAAAAATTAGGTTCTATCTGTTATAAATTTGAGCTTTTTAATAATAAATTTAAACAGTTTTGATATTACTAAGGTGAACCTTAAATGTCAATTGATTTTGGATTTCATGTGACAAAAATTGTCAAATCAAAACTTGAAGAGCAAAATTGTAAATTTGTCAAAGTAGACATATGATCGGTATAGTGATATGTAGCCTGTATGATCGATCATGTATATGGATGGTATAGGATGATAAAACTTGTTTAGCCACCAACAATTTGGCTATAATTAAATAGAGGGTATGGGGAAGGGTGGATATTTTATAAACCATGCACTATATGTTACAGGTTAAATTAGATTGATGCCTTGATGGTGTGAATACCAATCTTTTGTGATCAAAAAGTTAACTTAGAAAGTTAAGGCTGTTATATGTAAGTGTGTAACCAAAAATCTTAGAGGGGGATCCCAGAAGACAATATCATGTGTTCTTGATAGTTAAAGAGCAAAGGAAAAGGGGAAAAAAGAAACCCAAGATGTGATTTTCATGAATCTATTAAAATCCAAGTGTAAAATTCTAATTCTCCATCTTCATGTAAGTTCTATTTTCACCCTAATATGGCCTGTTCTTCATGAAGCATTTGGGTTTGACCTAATGTGATGAAAAGGAAGTTAGATGATAAAAAAATGTGTTTGTTATCATGTATCTTATGGGGTGTGCATTAGGATTGGTTTGGATTGGATTTTGGCTATAAACCGAATTCAAAACCGAACTTCGGTTTTTACAATTTTCAAATTCATTCGGATTCGGTGTTGTTTCGAGTTTCACGGATTTCGGATTTCGGTTTTTTACGGTTTGGATTCTGTTTTTCGGATTAAAATCCATATGAACTTTTGCTGCTGAAAAACGAACTAATAATATTAAATTTTGAGTCTACTTATTTTTTAATTATAGATTAACTGACTACTAATAGCATTCAAAATAAAACTTTAAAATTCATAATGTTGCAAAATGACCCAATCTCAAACAAATACATTCAAACAAATCCTTAACGATTTAATATTAAAGACTTAAGGATCCATAATGTTGCATAACAATACAAAATCAAACAAATCCTTAAAGATCTAATCTCAAACACTCAAACGACATTGATCAAATAAAAATTAAAGTTGCATAATGATCTAAACACAAAGACTCAAAGATGCTAATGATTATAAATAAAATTTTTAATTTGAACCCCTTCAATAATTAAATGGATCGGTTCGGTTTTTTCGGAATTTCGTTTTTATCTAAAACCGAAACAGATCCGAAATTTCGGACTTTAGAAAAGTTCAATCCAAATCCGACGGTTTCTATTTGGATTTGGTTTTTTCGGCTTATTTTGGTTTCGAGTCGGTTTTTTCGGATTCTTGCACACCTCTTATTGTATCTAATGTATCTATCGTTATTAGGGTGTGAATTAATTAATTTCAAGGATTGATTGATACATAATGCGAAATTTGGAATTCTAGGGTTCTGATTACAACGTAAAATTGGGTATGTTAGGCTAGACGCGAGTGGAAAGCGGCTGCTACCGTTATGGTACACCGTTGCCACCCTCAAAACTTCCTTCTGCTACTTTTTGCGGTGACTTCTAGCTTTTGTGTTGGTTTTTTACCGTTGAACTTCTTGGTGAATTACATGTAGCGGCGACCTACACCCCCACTTATTAAACTTCTCTTAGACTATTAATTAGAAATTAATTTATAAGTTAATGAGGTGGCACGGTTTAATTGGATTAAGCTAGTTGTGTCTAATCCACCACCCTTAGATTAATATTAGTAATGGATTTTAATATTAAAATTGTTAAACAAACCATCTTGAAGACTTGAACGGGTGAACGAATATTAAATGAGATGAATATTTGAAGGAAAATAGATTTGATGAAGTGATTGAGTATTATTATGCATAGAAATAATTCTACAAATAAGATGTAAATATTCTTCGTGTTTTTTTATGTAAAGTTATGGGTATCATGAAGTCGGTATTCATGTTATAATCAAGTTGTCTGTTACTAAATAGTAAGTAAATTGGAAGGATAGTCAAAATTGGATTAAATGGTTATTATTATCGTCATGATATTGGGAGATTTTGTATGCGTGTTACTAGACAAATGAATGTTCTAATAGGTTAAAATCAATGTTTTAAAAACCGGATTGAACCAGCCGGTTCAACCGGTTGAACCGGTAATCGGTGGGTGCACCGGTTCAGTTGACGGCGGTTTTTAGTAGTTCCTGATAAAAAAATGAACCGGCGGGTTTTCCGGTTAAACCACCGGGTTTTACGGTTGAACCGGCCGGTTAAAAAAAAACATTTTTAAAACAATGAAAAAAAGGTAGGGCCGTAGGGTTTTTCACTATTTTCTTAATTGAAGTTAATTGATCGGGCGAAAAAAAATCGTCACTACGTCACTTACCGCTAAAGATTCTAAAACAAACCATCCATCGAATATAACTGAAAAGATGATATTTTGTTTATAAATATAACTTGATTAGAACTTATATTGATGTTATTTTGGATAATTGTAACTTATTTTAAACTTTATTAAAGTTTCTTAACGACATATGTCGTGGTTGAAAGTTTATAAAATGTATATTGTAATTTACATGTGTTGAATAGTCAATCCGGTTCAACCATCTGGGTCAACCCGGATCAACCGGTTGAACCGTTTTTTATATTAGGTCGGTCCGATTTAAAAGTTCGGTTTTAAAACATTGGTTAAAATCATGGTTAAAAATTAAGAATTTTAAGAGGATAAAATAATCTTTTAAACAAGGTATTAATATCATCTTTCTAGTGAAAACTAAAAAAAATAATAATCTATTTAATGATCATTAATTAACTTTTATATTGGTGTTATATAATTAAGGTAAATAATAAGTCAAATTCAATATATTGCCTTTTATATACCAAAGCGTACACCGTGTTACAAATTATCATAACATAGCATCGCCGGAGTTTCTCACTAGTACATCTCAATATATATTTGATGAACTAGTAATACTGTAATAGTATAGTAAAAAGTTGCATACTCCCCGCACATTGCAGCGGGCAGTTGGCCATTTAAAGTGTAGCTTCTTTATGTAATCTTTATGATAATAATGGCGATGATGTTAATTTTTTCGGTTGATTAACTTTAGTAACACAACCTTCTTATGAAAATTTAAGCAAAATCCATATCAGAAAAGTGACAACTATAGCAATGGAATAAACATTACCAACAAAAAAAACATAATCCTCAAAAACATTATAGTCTTGTCGAAAAACCAAAGGAAAAAAAACAATGAAAACAGTGAAAGAAATAACATTGAGGCTCATATAAACATTAATTCAGTGTTGTTGAGGGTGACTCTTTGGCTGTAAAACTTTATTGCCTAGCCAAAGAGTCTTCCAAACTAAACACACACTTATTTTAAATCATGGAAATGTTAATTTTTTAGTAAATCATCATTACCCCTTACAAAAAACCTAAAAAATGCCATCATAATAATGATGTAGCATGAATTCATTAGTTGGAGTCGAAGCACAGTAATGTTGTGCAAAAATAAGGCAAAATCTCATTGATCCAAACGAAGTACAGTAATCACGTGAGTGGAGCACTAAATTGGAATTGTTATATACATAAATAAACAGAATAATATCCAAATGTACCATTAGGCTCAGATTGTAACTCCATAGTCACAGCCGTAAGGGCTCGGATCGAAGACTGCACTCGAGTGGGGTAACCGCGTCTAACCCACATACAACGCCGCTGCCATAACCACAGGAGTCCAAAAGAAATGAGAACACAACAATCATCATAGCCTTTATTGAAAGATCAAAATCTTTAACAACACCATCAAAATTTAACCCGAATTACTCATAATAAATTTAATGATCCGGCAAAACCCCAAGAAACTAAGATCACAGATAATAGTAATCAAGTATCTCCAACAACAGAAACCTTAATATGGAACATTCATACAATAAGCACACACAACAATACTAATCATCGCCTTCAAGGCTCCAATGAAACCAATAGCTCAGATTAAGCCGAAGCTCGTGCCTAGAAAATCATATTTCGTTTCAGATCTGGGTTAGATTTATTTTAAACAGTTGACCCATCGAAAAATGTAAAACGCTCATAAGCCGGTGACAACGTAGATATAAGCTACGCCACCACCAGTAAAATCATTGCGCAAGTAAACGGCTCATAAGCTCGCTACTAAGACAGCAAACGCAGCGTCGTTGCCGATTAACTATCACAAAACAGAAAAGAACACCATCGGCATGCATCGCTTATAAATGGGCGACTAAGCCGGTAAAACATCACACCATCATCGTTTTGTAGTCATTGTTGAGCATCGATCGCTACCAGAACGCTAACGACAACCACGACAAACAATCACCGCAAACCCTTCTCAGATCTACAAAGATGAGAGTCAATTCACTACGAAAACGGCATACCCGTCACCACCGTCCTCGCAACATAGGGAAGAATGGCTCTTCCACAGTTCCATATCTTCATCCAGCAAGAGAAATAAAAAGGAGAAAACCAGACAAAGTGAAAGAGATAGAGTAAGAAAACCAGAGAAAGTGAAACGGTGGGTGAGAGAGAAGAGCATTTTGTGAACTTGTCAACACATTAAATGGAGTACAGCTAGCGTGAATCAGGACTAAAAACACGTGGTTATCAAATTTAAAAAACGCATATGCACCGCCCAATCAACCAATCATACCTAAACATATACTAAAAGTTTATGACGTGTAAAAATCTCATTGATCCAAACAAAGTGCAGTAATCTGTGAGTACAATACTAAATTGGAATTGTTATATACAAGTTGCAGACCCGTCCGCGCGTTGCGGCGGGCCTGCATTGACAGTGTCATTCAGTTTTATTTGATCTTGTGATCCGTTCGCGCTTCGCGGCGGGCAACCAATTTATTCGTCAGTTTAAGTAAAAAACATTTTAATGTGACAAAAGTATAAAAGTATTGTCCAAAGTCGAAAACTCTAAAAGTATACTAAAAACGGAAGTAGGAAAGTTAAGGTGGTATAAAACATAAAAGTCTAAAGTTTGCGTAATGAAAATATAAAACTATAAAAGTACGTATACTAAAAAACGAAAGTAGAAAATTTTAGGGGAATAAAACGTCAAAGTCTAAAATCGTGTCGTCGAAATATAAAACTATAAAAAAAAGTATACTAAAAAAATGAAAAAATGAAAGTAGGAAATATTAGGGGAACAAAACGTCAAAATTTTAAAGTTGTGTCTTCGAAGTATAAAAGTCGTCGCCAAAGTCAAAAACTCTAAAAGTATACTAAAAAATAAAAATAGTCTAATAAAAAATGAAAGTTAAAAAGTTAAGGGGCATAAAACATAAAGTTAAAAAATCTCGTGGTGAAAGTATAAAACAATTAAATTATACTAAAACCGAAAGTAGAAAAAGTTAAAAGTTTCGTGACCAAAGTAGAAAATCACAAAACTTAAAACAAATTTTTTTAAGTTATAGGGTAGAAAACGTAAAAGTATGAAACATATGTGGATAAACTATAAAAACTTAAAGTTTACTAAATTTAAGGGTATAAAATGTTAAAGTGTCAAACTTACGTGGCCAAGTTATAAAAAGCCAAAAACTAACTATTCATTTCCAATTTGTGTTGTAATATATATAATATAAATAAATGTGATGGTAGAAATGTAGGATATAAAATAAAATAATATAGGAACTTAAGAGTCTAGGTTAAAAACGCAAACTTTAGGGCGCGTTTAGTTGTGGAAAACAGGGGTGTTTTCCATTTCCATTTTCCAAGAAAACAAGGAAAACAGAAAACGCGCTCAAATTGTATTTTTTAGAAAACGTTTTCCAGGAAAACAGAAAATAGTGTTTTCTAAATTTTAACTAAAAATGGAAAACACCTTTTTTACAGTTTTCTGATTTCTATTTTCGTTTTCCAAATATATACAAAAGAAAAGGGGCGTTCATTTTCTAGGGTTTATACGCACAGCCGCTCGACCTCTCCTCCGTTAAGAAATACTTATTATTTTAAATCTTTTTATATATGTATTGTCTTTACTTTATGTGTTTTATTTTAATATTTTTGTTCTTTAATTTGTCATATGTAAAAAAATCTAATGAAATGTAGAGATAGAAAACAAATAGAAAACAGTTGATTTGAACATGTTTTCTAGTTTTCTAATTTTGAAAACGAAAATCTCCATCTTTCAAATTTGAACGCGTTTTCAAAAAATTTCATGTGTTTTCTAGAGATGGAAAACTACATTTCATTTTCTAGAAAACTAGAAATGGAAAACTAGAAAACATTTTCCACAACTAAACGGCCCCTTAGCGATTTAAAGTAAGTATTCTAAAGTACGTATTATGCACAATTACATTAGTTATTAGTTGAATACATGTCATTCAATAATTCTCATTATAATCAATGGTGATATATATGTGTTGAAGTGTTTAGTCTACAGTTTAATTTCATTTGATTTCATATCTATAACTGAAGATGTGGTATGAAAGTCTACAATTTAAAATTATAAGACTGTTTGTTTATAAACTTAACACTGTCTACAAAAACTAAAAAATATATAATTGTCAAACATATATTACTATTACTGAGATAAAAGTCATTCAACATTCAAGTTACAATATAAATACAATAATAAAACCAATTAAGTATTAATAATATAAAAACAAAGTAAAATAAACTCAAAATAGTGGTGATGGTGGTGATGTGTGTGTGTGTGTCTCTATTTTAAGAGTTGTGA
This sequence comes from Deinandra increscens subsp. villosa, assembly GCA_039602395.1. NCBI lineage: Eukaryota > Viridiplantae > Streptophyta > Magnoliopsida > Asterales > Asteraceae > Deinandra > Deinandra increscens. The sequence continues at coordinate 5,407 of JBCNJP010002473.1, read as the reverse complement.
TGTGAAGATGAAATAAGCATGGATTATAAGCTTTTTTTTTTAAATAAGTTTTAAGCCCAATTAAGATCTTCATAAGAAAAGAAAAAAAAACAGTTTTCACGACTTATTTCTACACGCCTACAAACATATCCTCCCCTAACGACACTTTGAGATAAAAACAAACAACTCCTAATAGTTTCCTCGTAGAGAGGATTAAGATTGAGAATTGCTTGCCTTTGTAATGTATATAAATATAATATTTACCTTTTCTGCCTTCTATTTTATATTAAACAAGTGGGCCGATCCGCGCTTCGCGGCGGATCCGGACCGTTTTAGAATGTCGGTTAGCGAAACCATGAGAGTTACGGGCCATGCAAAACTCATGTAGTGGATGCATATCAATCTAGTCCTAACAAAAAAAATGTAAGAATATAGGATTCATAGAGAGTTTATGTTGTATGTGCTTTAAAAAATATGGCTAACTAAAATGAAGCACGTGTATTGAGCAAAATAATTCTGTACCAAAAAACTTCAGTAGATCACATAAGCCGATCACACAAAAATCTTTAAAAGAAATATGGTTCTTAGAATCATGTGGACTGAGCACAATCTTTCTAATAAACTAATTTCTATAAAAAAAGAGGTAGTTATAATCAGGTAAAATGTTGAGTTCTGCTTTTGACAAATAAAGCAACTTCGAATTAACTTTCATAAAACAGCAAATGTAATAAATCCCCAAACACATAAACACAAAATTAACACCAAAATTGCAGATTCATAAGGTTAAATTACAACATAATTGACTGTAGGTTAGTTTGTAAAAGGTGTACAATTGTAATTGCATCAAATAATTGAAGAAAATGGAAGAAAACAAACCTGATTCTTTGCATACTTCAACAGCCTCTTCATTGACGACCACCACCGAACCTTTAGATCTCAAACCCATGAAATGCCTTTGCATCTCTCAACTATAAATGTCTAAGTTACAACCAAAATTAATAAATCAAAAACGCCCAAAATATTTAAAAAAGAAAACCTAGAAGGTTTGAAAAAGCCTTCACTGTGACGAAATTGGTTGAAGTTGTTACATCAGTTTGTATAATTTCCCTGTGTTTCCGAATTAAATCTGTACCATTTGGGCTGACCTTTTTTATGAGTATTATTTTTGTAATTGTTTGTGTATGAAATAATTTGTAAACTTTCTTTGTAATGCTTTTACAAACTTGATACTATGCTAGTTTAGTATAAGAAGCAAGTAGATGTTAAATTGTTTTATTAGAGTAGTATTCTTGTAAAACACAATATGGTTGTATCAGAAATGACAACGTTGATAGATTCAGTAGTACACAGTGAGGTGTTTTCATTTTCAAGACAAAAGTTTATGTTGGATTAAGGATCGATCGATTACACAGAATTAGAGAGAATTTGACTGAAACTTGAAACTTTGATTATGATGATTATTGTTGTCGATGGTCTGCCCATCGATATATACATACGTACGACACATACAACTGCCATAGAGAAGTTGTAGACTTCTGGTTTTGACAAACAGACCCCTGAACTAGATACATAATTACAACTTGACACTAGACTTTAACTTTAGACATTGACACAACTAACCCTTGGACTTTATATAACTTAATATACATAGATATAGGTAGATGAATATGATTAATCTCACATTCACCCCCTTAATCATATCATCTTCATTCTTGATTCTTCAAATCTTGAACGCCAAGCAGTTCTCGCATTGTGATAAACTTGACTCTTGCTAGTGCCTTCGTCAGTATGTCTGCTCGTTGAATTTCTCCGCTTACATGTTCAACTTGAATCTGGTCATTTTCTACGCATTCTCTGATGAAGTGATATCTTTTATCAATGTGCTTGCTTCTTCCATGAAACACTGGATTCTTCATTAATGCTATTGCTGAGATGTTGTCAACCATTAGTGTTATCTTTTCTTCTTTCCATCCCGTCAGATCTTTGAGTAATCTTTGTAACCACAGTGCTTGTTGTGCGGCTGCAGTGGCTGCTATGAATTCTGATTCACATGATGAGAGTGCCACCGTTTGCTGTTTCTGAGTGCACCAAGTAATAGGTGAGTTTCCAAAGTAGAAAACATAACCTGTAGTGCCTCTTCCCTTTTCAGTATTGACACCATAACTACTATCACTGTAACCTGTTATCTTGCAACCTCCAGTTTTCTTGTAGGTTATTCCATGATCTTTGGTTCCTTTGATGTAGCGTAGTACTTGTTTGATTCCCTTCAGATGATGCTCTTTTGGTTCTTGCATGAAACGACTGAGTAGATTAACTGCATAACTCAGATCTGGTCTCGTATGTAGTAAGTACCTCAAACATCCTATTAAACTTCTGTATTCCGTAGGATTCACCAGTTCTCCTTCTTCAGTTCTTGTAAGTCTTGTTCCTGGTTCCATAGGAATCTTTGTTTCGTTACATTCAAGCATATTAGTTTCTTTCAGGATCTTGTTTATGTATCCTGTTTGCTTGATGGATATTTCACCCCCTGCTTGGGTGACTTCTATACCAAGATAGTATGCTAGGAGCCCTAAGTCACTCATTTCGAATTCCTTTTCCATTTGTGACTTGAAATGATCTATTTCATTCTTTGGTGCTCCAGTTACTATGAGGTCATCCACATAAACTCCAATTATTATAGTTGATGTGTTGCTCTTCTTTATGTAGACTGCATGTTCCAATGAGCATTTCTGAAAATTGAGCGTTTTCAGAGTATGGTCTAACTTGATATTCCATGCTCGTGGTGCTTGTTTCAATCCATACAGTGCCTTAGAGAGCTTGTATACTTTCTTTTCGGTTCCTGGTTTTACAAATCCTTCTGGTTGTGATACGTAGACTTCTTCCTTTAAGTCTCCATTAAGGAATGCGGATTTTACATCGAGGTGATGTACTTCCCATTCATTATATGCTGCAAGTGCCAGAATAAGACGAACTGTCTCTATTCGAGCTACTGGTGCAAATACTTCATCGAAGTCTATTCCTTGTTCTTGCACATAGCCTTTTGCTACTAAGCGAGCCTTATGCTTTGTAATCTTCCCATTTGCATCTCGCTTTGTCTTGAATACCCATTTAAGACCTATTGCCTTTTGGTTGTCGGGTAAGTTAGTTAATTTCCATGTATTATTCCTGTTTATGGATTCTAACTCACTATTCATTGCTTCGATCCATTTTCTATCTTTAGCAGCTTCTTTATAATTTCTTGGTTCTTCTTCTGCTAACATTAATTCTCCATAGATACCTCGTGGATCTACACTTGGAGCCTTTTGAGTAAGTTCGGCCAAGTCTCTAAAACCTTGTAGTGGTGTGTGATCAAAAGGTCTTGCTGAACTTTTGTTTGAGTTATACACCGTAATTTGTGATGAGTTAGGCTCATAGGTATATGTATGAGGAGTGTTGGTCCTTGAGCTATTATGAGGCGTGTGGGAATTCTCCGAATGATTCAGAGGTGATTGATGCTGATCATTCTCATATGCTTCTTCTTCTTCAGATTCATCTTCCGAATTGGATGACTCTTCTCTTTGAGTAACGTGAGCAGTCTCTAACTGTTTTTCTGACGTTACAAAGTCAGTCCATTCAGCATTCCCATTATCCATATCATCCAAGTATTCTTTCCAGTTCCATATCTCATCTTCCTTGAACTTTACGTCTCTGCTAACACAGATTTTGTAGTTAACTGGATCAAATAGCCTATATGCCTTTGATCCCTCTTCAGATCCTAGGTAAACCATTTTAACACTTCTGTCATCTAATTTCTTCTGGTTAGGAATGGTTACCTTGGCATATGCTATACAGCCAAATATCCTCAAATGATCCATTTTGGGTTTTCTACCCTTCAAAGCTTCGTAAGGAGTACTGTTCAACACAGCCTTGGTTGGAACTCGATTTAGTATGTAAATAGCATGTCTAACTGCTTCAGCCCAAAAATCTTGTGGCATTTTTGTAGCCTTTAACATACTACGAGTTGTGGACATTATTGTCTGATTTCTTCGTTCAACCACTCCATTCTGTTGTGGGGAGTATGGGGCAGTAAGTTGTCTTGCAATTCCATTGTCTTTGCAAAACTTAGTGAACTCGTGAGATGTGAACTCTCCACCTCTATCTGTCCTTAGCATCTTCAAATTTTTCGTTACTTCGTTCTCCACCTTAATCTTGAATTCCTTGAAAGTCTCAAAAGCTTCATCTTTTGACTTAAGAAAATACACCCACATGTACCTTGTACAGTCGTCTACTAGAAGGAACATGTATCTCTTTCCTGAGGGTGTTGGTGGTGATATAGGACCACATAGATCTCCATAGACTAAATCTAAAGGTTCTTCTGATTTGAATTTAGCCTTTTGTGGGAATGGAGTCCTAGTGTGTTTCCCTAATAGACAAGCATCACAGATTTGGGTTGTGTGACTGATCTTAGGTATCCCATGTACCAGTTCCTTTTGAGTCATCGTCTTGATTGACTTGAAATTGAGATGTCCCAATCTTGCATGCCATAACCATGCCTTATCCTCTAAACTTGACATTAGGCAGGTTGGTGACCCGATCTTCAAATTTGATGTTGTAAAGTCGGTTCTTTGCACGTTTGACCTTTAGTGGAAGTTCCCTACTAGGGTCATACAGAGATAGGGTATCGTTTTCCATAATGACTTTGCAACCAATCTCAGTCAATTGTCCAAGACTTAGAATATTGCTTCTTAGACTAGGAATATAATAGACTTGAGATATAACTCGTTGCTCTTGATTTTTGCATTCTATCAATATGGAACCTTTGCCTTTGATAGTTACACGTGAACCATCTCCAAAACGAACATTTCCCGAGATCTTCTCGTCTATCTCAGTAAAATGTGTAAGAGTCCCCGTCATATGGTTACTTGCACCGTTGTCTAAGTACCATAGACTCTTGTTGGTGGACGTGTAGTTCTTTGGATGAACCTTCTCTTCATTTAGGCAAAATTCCTCATTTTCCGTAACCTTGTCATCGAAAGCCATCAGCAGTGTCGGTTCTAAATCTTCTTCTACAAGATTAGATTGTTCAGTCATCTGGTCTTTCTGAGGAAAATCTTTAGCGTAGTGTCTAAACTTGTTGCAGTTATAGCATTTCTCTTTGCTCATATCCTTCTTAGGTTTGTTTCCTTTGCTAAAGTTATTTTCTTGTGACTTCTGAGATGAGGTTTCTTCTTTATCATTTTGCCTAAACTTCTTATTTTTCCACTTCTTGTTGTAAGACTTGAATCTTCCTGATCCGTTATTCCCAGATCCTTTTCCACGATATTGTTCTAACGTTGAACCTAAGGCACTTGCCCGTGAGACGATGTTATTTAATCTAGAAGTGAAAGAATCTATTGATTCTTCCTCTTTCATTTGCAACAACTCAAAGTCAGTTTTGAGTGTTTGCAAT
>JBCNJP010002471.1:27500-29247 GCA_039602395.1 Deinandra increscens subsp. villosa | reverse complement strand
CTTTATTACCCTTTACTTTGACCGAATATGAGTCGGGATTAGATTGAGCTAGAATTTTCTGAATGTGGGGCACATTGGCAGGTTGATACAAATGATTGGTAAATTACATAAACACCTTGGGGGCTCAAAGATCAGTGGTTGGGTTTATTCGGACCGAAATATCGGCAATTGCAATTAGTATATATGATTACATGTTGGAATGTGGATTGAAAAAGGTTGATAGATATAAAAATGTTAAATGATTTTGAGTTGATTTCCCAATTATGATTCCATGGCAGTTTTTCCGAGACGGAAAAAGTCAAGTGTGGGGATGTGATGTTAGTCCAATGTGTCGTCATTATTATGCTTAAGTTGTCTTATTTATTTATAATAATGGTTGGATTACGTTGCATTTTCACGGGTTTTATGTTTTGATGTGCCAAGAGCTTAAAGAGCTGAAGTCTGGGTTTTTATGAAGAACTGGAAGCTGACTGGTACAGGGATCGAGAACCGAGCGGGAACGAGTGAAGACTTAGAAGAAATTGAAGAAAAGTTCCTGAGATCCAGATCTGGGCGGTACGCCCAGAAGAGAAGAAACCAGGGCGGTACACCCTAAAGTGTAGAAAGCAGTCGGAAGAATAGAACCGGGCGGTACGCCCAGAATTCCACAATTTGGGGCGGTACGCCCCGAATTGGCCGACAGAAGAAAATTAGGGTTTTGCTATTTAAACTTGTTTGTGAAGTTTTAGTTGTAATCTTCTTCACTTTGTGCGACCAGAGCTTTAGGTTTTCGACTTTTCCACCATTGTTGAGGATCTTGAAGTTTGTTCAATCATTCGGTAACTTAATTTTATGCAATTTTCCATTATGTCTTTGTTTGTTTCATTAGCTATGTCCGGCTAATCACCACTAACCGCTTTTGGTGATTGGTTGGTGAAATCGTTCTATTCCTAATCAATTGCTTAACTAGTTGTTCCGGAATACTTGCTACCGTTGAACACCCGCATGCTAAATTGTTTAATCTAACTAGTAACCTAGGGTTTTAGTGGTCCACTGTTTAATGATCTAGCACTTTCTTGCGGCAGGACTAATCAGCCCATTAGACACTTAGGTTATTAGGTCAACGAAGCAATTGGGGGGCATGTCTATGTGTCACAGTTAAGTAATTAGGTTTTGCCTAGATCGGTAACCAACCAGGATCCAAAAGTGGTTAGATTTGTCTCATTTGATAGTTCAATTAATTTTCTAGGTTAAAGTTAGTTAATTTGTTAGTTAATTCACCCAACCACTCAAAAATAGCCAAGTGGCAATCTTAGGTAATTTTAGGTTAATTAGTAATTTCAGTTAATTAGGTAATCAATTAATCAATTTCCACATATTCCCTAGGTTCGATACCCTAACTTCCACTACTACAAAATTTAATTTAGGTTGGGGATTTGAAATGGCCTGACAAACCGTTATGAAACTGAATTTTTTCCTTTAGGTCATCTTGTTTCATGCTCATGAGGCCTCGCCTAAAGTTTCGTGTCAATCCGACTTCGTTTGATGTAGTTTCCACATATTATGATTCTTAAGAAATTTAATGTCTGTTCCTGTCACTTTGCTGTTTACACGGAATGTATATATAGGGGAGGGCATGGGGTCTGGCAGCCCCAGCGCCCAGGAAATCATGTGAGCGACCAAGGCAGCCAAGGTCATCGAGAACCAAGCCCTCCCTAGCCCCATACACGATGAAAAAGCCCCTTGCCTTGGTTTCTCGCACATGAAC
>JBCNJP010002470.1:0-53000 GCA_039602395.1 Deinandra increscens subsp. villosa | reverse complement strand
AGAGGAGGATCAGATAGATAGATCTGCATCGGAAATGCATGAGGAAGGACCTCCTTTAGATAGTGTCTTGGTTGGAGTGAAGCCTATGACAGAAGAGGAAATAGAAAATGAAAAACACATGACTTATGGGTTGGGTAATAAGGATAGAGTGATGACAGACGCGTGTGAAGCAGGACCATCAAATACTTCTCTGAATAACTATGTGAGCTCTTCTGATGTATCTATTTATTGTGCAGATGAAGTAGAAATCAAAGACATTTCTAAGGAGGATGCAGAATGTCGGAGAGTGGAAGAGAGTCACGTGTCTAGTAGTTCTAGTAGTTCTAGTAGCTCTAGTTTATGTTTACCTAAGGATGATGTAATGGCACTTGTGTCAGAACTAGAAACATCCAAGTCAAAACAAATAGTTGCATCGTTGTTAAAAAATGTTTCTGAATCAAATGAAAAAGTGTCTGGTTTTAAAATTCGTGTGCCTAACACAAAAATTGGTCGTGAGACTAAGCCCAAAGATTTTGTTGCTTATCCCCAGGTTGTGTCAGCTTTTAATAGAACAAACAAATCTAAATCAGAACAATTTTGTTTAATTACACAATCTGAAAAGGATAAACAACATGTTATACACAAATGGGATGATAAGCCAGAGTGGAAGTCGTCTTACCCAAGACGTTCATACCTCTGTAGCCATGTCAATGGGCCTAGACTCATGAATTGCTTTCAATGTGGAAAGCCAGGACATTTTGCAGCTAATTGTGTGAATAGACCTTTCCAACCATACTATCCGCAAAACCCACGGACTAGTATGTTGGAGAAAATGATGACGAAGATTTCCGGTTGAAGATATATTCAAGCGGAAGAATGCTCAAGCGGAAGATTTTGTCAACCGGAAGCTCAACCGGAAGAACATTTCCGGGTGAACTCTTTTATCCAACAGTATAAAGAGTTCAACCGGAAAAGTACAGAAAGATTACTTTTGCAGAATTCAGACCTGCAACAACTTCTATTCTTCCAAAGTCACATCCTAGCCGTCTCCTACTTATAGATAAATGCATTTTGCACATTTCCTCTCTGTGTATGTTTACTAATGTTCTTTTAGTAAGTTTATTGTTTGACTTTTATGTACGGTTAGATTAGCCCGTATGAGATCAACGGCTGTAGTTGATCTCCTTAGTACTATTTATAGTTGTTAGCTAGTTCATTCACAAGTACCAGATTTAGTGCTTACACTTGTAACAGTTTGAACTTGAGTTAATGCAAATAGTACCGAGAAATTTATTATCTTGTGTTCACTAGTTTATGCAATCAATACAATCAAACTACAAGTATAAGAAAAACAAAGCTTAAGTAAAAACAAGTATGATACAACTTTATTCCGCATGGTTGTGATCTGCATGTAAAGAGTTCTTGTTCTCGATTATTTCTCTGAGTAATTAATGGCCTAAACGGCATTTTGGTCATTCTGACCTTTAAAAGGAATAAACTTAATAACTAAGTATTATTAAGTTAATAAAGAGTTAAAATAAACATAGTAAATGTTTATTATATTAAACCTTGCGTTAACTCCGTACAATACATGACTAGGTTTAATTGGAAAGCATTGCGGAGATTTTCTCTGAATTAACTGCTTAAGAGAATAAGGTGAGTTCTATGAGCCCACTTTTAAATGTTTTAAATGTTTTAATGTTTTCGGGCTGATATACATGCAATGATATATATTCAACTGTTTACTTGAAAAGTATTTGAGATGTCTTTACTTGTTTTGTGTTGATACACATACATGAAAATGTTATAATGCCTATAACTGTTTTAAATTGTTTTTACCTGTTATAAACTCTTTTCGGAAAGGTTATAATAAACGAGTAATAAAGAAGTTAATACTTTTAAAGTATTTGAAATGCCTTGTGTCTATTTTGTGTTAATACACATACGTGAAACGTTATGATACTTATGATTGTTTTAAAGTTGTTATTACCTGTTATAAACTGTTTTTGAAAAAGTTATAATAAACAGGTAATGTAAAGAAAGAAACTTTTAAAGTTTTGAAAAATGGAAATATATTTGGTCTAAGCTTGGGGGTATGTGAATAAATGTCGTGTAAATATGATCTTATTAGTCTTGTTGTGATTTTAAGATGTAATCTATACTGGGATGACTCTATATCACATCCGTTTGTAATTAAGGTGTGGTGGATACGCTGCGGTACGTCCTATATATAAACACCCATAATACAATAGAAAAAGTTATAGAAACAGTCCGGTATAGGTTTCGCTAAGATTTAACAAGACCCATGACATCATATTTATGAAACGCTTATCTCCATATACGGGTGATAGACCAGACCGGTGTTGAAAAGGTTATGAGTCCAAATACAAAGGTTATTAAATGGACTTTTGAAAAGGATGAAAAGGTTTAAAATGATTAAAAAGGGTTTTTAATCTAAGCAGATATTGTCTAGTGAAAAGGGAAAAGGTGGTTGTGCAACTAGAAGCGGGGAATGACGGTTCCCCGGGGCAACGACGGTTACTCTATGAAAAGGTTTCGGGTGGCGACGGTTGCCTGGGGAACTAACGTGGTTCCAATAGACAATGCTTAGTAGAATGAATGGTTAAATGTTTTGGTATAATTATGTTATGTCTTATACCTGATAAAGAATAAATGATTAAATGTTTTGGTATAATTCTGTTATGTCTTATACCTTATAAAGGATAAATGATTAAATGTTTTGGTATAACTCTGTTATGTTTTATACCTGATAAATGTTTATAGAGAAGGGGTCGTTAGACCCAAGTGTTTGAGGTAAATCTTTTAAGGAAAGGTAAATGTTTTAAATACTTAGAACTCACCAGCGTAAGCTGACCTTTAAAAGCATGTATGTCAGGTATCGGTGATGTTTAAAGTAGCAAGGGAAGGGTTCTAGCAAGGGCAGATTAGATGGGCAAGCTATCAGGAATGACTCGGTAGTAGACTGACATAGCTATAGATAAGATCTAGTTATAGATTATGTTATTATCTTCCTTACTATTGTAACTCGTTATATATATAAATGAAAAGTTTTTAATTTTCGCTGCTTATTTATCTCTGTTGTACCATGTGTTCATGAGTAAATCCGACACGTGACCCCTCCTGGAGCCAAGACTGAGAGTGGGCGTCACATCTAATTTCTTTCACTTGTATTGTAATAGAATAGGTTTATTTTATTTGTTGTAATCGTACTAAATAAAAGTATTTATTTTATTTAAATTTGCGAACAGTTTTCCTACAAAGATCACCTCTCAAAGTTGTTGGATTTGAGATAGTATTGAAAAAAGTTCAAGTTTCATCACAAAAAACTTTTACCAAATTTTTATCATAAACTCTCTGTCCCCTCTCATTCATGCCCTTCATCAATTACATAGAATAAAGAACAATAACTGACTCAAACCCACGTAGCTTACTTCTAGGAAAGTGGAACAAACTAACCAAATAAAAATAAAGATGATTAAAACAAACAAAATAATTTAAAGTTAAATAAGGAAACTAAAATATTGATGCAATGCACGTGGAGATTGAGAGGTCTTCAAGCATGCATCGGTCTTTAGTTATTCACGTAAACTTTCTAATTGGGTTACAATGACCCATGCTTGACCCGTATCAAGCAACCTATATCATACCACTCGAAAGAAACGACAACTAACTTGATCCAAATTGCAATCGTTATTTTCCATGTGGATTTACGGCTATCACCGCTAATTGTTGTTGTTGATTAGACACATATGAACGGCGGTGATGATTCTCGTTGATAGCGGTAAGCCTACTCGAGAACAAGTCATTGAAATTTTGAACATGCCAAGTGTTGAAGACGGGTCATTAAGAAACAGGTCAACAACCCATGGGTTATGGGTCACTCGGATCAGTAACATGGATACCCGTAAAAGTGGCTAAGAGTTGTTCGCATGCTAGGACATGCAAGCCCACGTTCCAACCAAATTATTTTTGCATTTTACTTCCTTTGTTTTTCCCACTATCTAGAAGTTGTTTTATTTCTTTATTTAATTTTAATTAGTGGTAGTTTTAATTAGTGGTAGGAGTTATTTGTTATTTCCTCAGGAATAGGGACGTGGGGTGTGTTTCTTTGTTTATGTAAACATGTCGATGAAGAAATGAGACAGTGAAGTCTGAGTTTATAAAAATCATTTGTGTTCTCTGTGTTGTGTGAATCTACAAATCTTCCATTGCTAATCCAAGGTAGCAACTTGGGTGGTGACCTTTGGAACCTCTACTCGAGTCTCGGTGGTGATTTCTGTATCCGAAAACTCGGTTTAGGAAGCTCTTCGGGTTGAATCGAGTGGTGAATCTGTATCTCGGTTCTATTCGTTGTTTATCTCTTCGGTTCGAATCGGGTGGTGAATCTGTATCCCAATTCGGTCGTTGCCTATCTTTTTCGTTTAATTTACCGAATCTGATCGTTCCTATCACCGGATTTACAACACTCGTGGTCAGTGGCGGACCTAGGCACAAGCCTAGGGGTCCGCCCGACACCCATGAAATTTTTTGGCGCTGTAGTATTTTTAGTATTTTTTTCGATTTTTATGAACCGAACACCAAGATACTTGGTGACCGAACCCCATGAAAAAAAATCCTGGATTCGCCACTGCTCGTGGTCTGAATTCGACGATAATGCAGTGTTAATGTGAGATTTTGAAGCTTAATCGATCTGATAAAAAGCTAAATTAATCAATTAGCAAAAACCAAAAGTTGAATAGATCGATTGAATGCGAATACGTGCGTAAGTGCTTTGAGATTAACAAGTTTGATTTCATGGAGTTCAGGTACTAGCTTCATATATTTAAAAGGGTTTGGGGAAATGAGTGATAACCCTAAAAAAAAAGTCACTAGTCTGCTACTCTGCCATCCCAACAAGAAGATGAACGACGTGAATTTTTTAAAAGAAATATATTGATTCTTTATGTTTTATTAAAATAACTTATGCACTGGCAGAAGTACCTTTGACTTAATTGATTATTTTAACTCCATTAGTATTAGTGACAAATGACCTTCTATGAAACAAATATATAACATAAAGGATGTTTAGTGTAACCAATTTAGTTAAAGGACCCAATACAAAATTTGGATAAAACATAAAGGACCTTTTGTGTAATTTACTTTTTTTTAATTCACATATACTTATTAGTTAGGCTGTAGATATATCCACTCACCAAATTGATATATTCATCTATTTCTCACGGCCGTTTCATGTGAAACGACCCCAAAACGACCGTTTCAAACAAAACGACCGTTTCAAACAAAACGACCTCAATACGATTTGTGGAAAAGGGGGGCCCCTGAATTTTAAGGTTGTCGTCGTCGCGACACGTCACCTCGTTTTGCCTGAAACGACCGTTTTGGGCAAAACGACCGTAGAAATTGGGTTTCTCTAGTAAACTCACTGGGTTTCTCTATAACCACTCATTAGTTATTACATATTCGACATAAAATTACTAATTTGTTTTAAATGTACTATTAAAGCAATCTTGAAACCTTTAAATGGGTACTATTGGATGTGGTTTTGAGTTTATTTATCTATTTATGATTGTCACTAATTAAGTTGATCAATATATGAGTAAATACATACACATATTTTTTTTTTTAAATAGTGTAATTTTCAATCAAACGAATTAATTTGTAATTTCAATCTATATCTAGTTGATAAGAATTGATGTGAAAACTTGGTGCATACGTTTGTGTTAAAATAATTTGATGTAAGAATATGCTCTTTTTACACCTAAAAGAGTGCAAGTTTTTGTGTGCATACATCGGAGGAGATGCCTCTTATGAAGTATTATTTTTCTCATAGTATATCTACATACTACACCATCACTATATAATAATGTTTTGTTATTCTCAGGGTTCAGTTAGGACGAGGATCATCTCTCTCATTAAAAGAGCTACGGGGTGTAAGTGAGTTCATATGATTAAGAGCATTCACAATCCATTTGACATTTTATTTTTATATTTTAAGAAAAACATAAAAACATCATCTCCATCCCATTCTTTAAAATACTTCTTATTCTTATAATTTAAAATCCAATTTTAAGTTGTGTACACGAGATTCTTAAATTTACCAATTGATAAACACACCTTGTAATAACCAGCACCCCACCCCCCCCCCCCCCCTCTCTCTTCTTCTCTCTCCATCAATCTTTCATAAAACACCGCCTCTTTTTCCCTCCTTCCCTTCCCCCTTTCCTGGAACAATCGATCCAAAGAAGAAGAGTTGGTTTCGATGAAGAGGTAGGCAAAATCGTTCGTGCCCACCTTCATACACAGCAGATTATGTGATTAATTTTGAGGTATGCCTTCGTATCGTATCTTGATGTTTTCTACTTATATGATTTAAAGCCCTAGTTTTTTACTACATTTTGACTTCTTCCACTTCTGTCTCAATTATGTCTCAACTCTCAAGTATACAAATCAAAAGAACGATTACTTTAATCGGTTCATCTTTTGGTAGAAACCGATTCTTCTCAAGTGATGTTTTCAGCTATATTCGATTTCTTCCATTGATTCACATTGATTAATCGATTCCAGTTTTGTTCCAGAGTAGTTTGACTTCATTTCTTAATCTCAATTTCTTTTATATAGATTTGTAAAATGATGATATTGAGGTGTTAGACTTTTAGTTAGGATAAAATATGTGTTTTTTACGATCATACAGCGTACACCTCATTTATAGAGGCTTTAAAAAATGAATGAAAAAACATGTTAGTAATCAAGGCCCGATCGAATAAAACACAATTATGAAAGTAAACTCACAAATTATAACTAGAGAAAAATTCACTCAAAAACTCAAATTACAACTGAACTCTCATGATCACAATCCTTTAGATCATTGAGTATATATAGAGAACAAAAAACTTGATAAACAAGAAAAGAACTCTAACCCTAATACAATTCCTAATTAATTATCTAATTCCTTTAAAATAATTAAATTAGGGTTCCTAGATAATTACCAGTTCTCTTTAGATAATTAACTAGATTAGGGGTAGACTTACATGGGCTCGCATAGCTCATTAAGTTGGAATTAAGTCCAACAAGTAAGCTGCATATAAAGGTTGGGGCGATGTAGGGGTTTCTATGAAACAAAGAAGAGTTTTTTGCCATTTTCGTCCATGTGGTTTAATACAAATTGTAACTTCAATCCAATAGTTTAAAAATTGCACCACACACTCTATGGTTTGCAAAAATTACCAATTTAGTCCATACCACTAACTCCATCCAATATGTCCGTTAAACTGGAGGGGTATTTTTGTCAATTCGTTTGTGGGACATAAAAAATAATCACTAAAATACTAATGCACTAAAATAATACAACCATAAATACGTTTGCTTGGGATTGCAACCCAAACCTAAAACCCTTCGAAGATACCCTTAGTCCATACCACTATTTTTGTCCATACTAAAATAATACATCTAAAAGCCTCAGATCATTCGAAGACCCATCTAAAATAATACAACCTTTGTCACAGAAACCCTTCGAAGACCAACCTAAAAGCCTCAGATCGATTGCAACCCAAATCTCCAACAAAAGTATTGAAAGATTGTTACCATCGTTTTAGAACTCTAGAGCGCGATTTCAACGCTATGGTGCTCAGTCTGTGGTTTGTTCGTAGCACTAATCAAGACTTTGATCCCGTTCAAGTTTACGGTATGTAACTCCATCCAAAGATTCTTCTTTAATGTATCTGATGAACGATTTTAAGCGTTTTGGTTTGATTATAGGTGGAAACCCTAACATCTTTTCAGTTAAACTGCATCATGGAGGTCGGTTCACAAGTTTTCCAAATAGGCAGTATGTTAGAGGTAAGATTGACTATGTGGACATGCTTGATTCGAACTTGTTTTCAGTGAATGCGTTGAATGCAATTATACAAGAGTTAGGCTATCCAGCAGATGAAAAGATTTACTATCAACTATACCTTAAAAGTTGAGCAATGGTACAATTGTGACACCATATTCAATGCGAAATCATAAATACGGTTTACTTGAAACCAAGCACTTGGTACTACATACTTAAGCATGGTGGCTTTATTACATGTTCATCCATCATCATCATGTTCAACCATCATCATCATCATCATCATAGTATTTAATCCGTAAATCATAATTCAATTCATTAACTATGATCGTAAATATCATCATAAAATCATAAGCCTTTTGAGTTCTTGCAACTTAAGTATGATCATAATTATCATTATAACAATCATAAGCCTTTTGAGTTCTTCTAACTAATATGTAATAAACATCACCCTTTGGAGTTCTTGCAACTCCATTTTAATTGATTGATGATTGATGATCACATTTTCATCTTCTACAAGGTTCTAATGATGCATATAAAGCCACGTAGAAGTGGCTGTGAACCCCCCTCTCCCGTCCCTTTCTCCGTCGCCCCACCCGCCGGAATTTTACGTCGTGTAAGTACCTTTTTTTTTAACGGCCCTATGTTTATGCAATTTAATTAATTTACGTATGTTTTGCTCCGGTGGGAAGAAAATGTACCACCGGAGTGTAAAGGCCTCTTGGTTGCATCCGGTGGGAAGAAAATGTACCACCGGAGGCTACCTCCCTATGCTTACTTCCGGTGGGAAAAAAATGTACCACCGGATACTCGCATAATAGCAAATTCTGTACATATGATCTGAATATTACATTTTCTATTACATTTTTACCTACTGATTTTGTTCCTTTTCCTTCTTCTGACCAGGTTCTTTTATTAGTTGTTGTTGGCAAATATGGGGTTGGTTGTCGTCCGCTTCAAGCTTCGACGGGTGGATTGGTATGTCTTCGTTTTTGCCAACGGGTCTACTGCATGGATCCTCACTGTTGCTGTTAGTTTGGTTCGAACTCCTTCTCCGGTGACTAGAATTGTCGCGAGTTTCTTCCCGGCTTCGAATGTAATGCATAGTGCTCGGGCGTAACAATGAAGGCAAACAAACAATGAATAAATTAGTTAAGTAAGACACGAATTATGATTATGACGTTTCAATTGAAGAGTTATATTAATATTATGGTATCGTATTGTTTGAATGGATGAATAATACTAAACGGCTCAATATTAACATGTTTGGGCTGCGCGTTACATTAAATAATTCGCGGGTCATGGATGACCCGGCCCGCTATCTGTGTTTACGTAATCAGCGGGTTGGGCTATTCTTACGTCATGAAAGGTTCCTTTTACATCATGACTTGCTTACTGATTTCCCGTTTATCATCCGTCCGGGTTAAGCGTAAAATTAACTATTTGAATTGATTATTCAATTTATTTAAAAGCATATAATCGGCCTATCTCACATGTCACAGGCAGAAAATCATAATATTTGAAACGGCATAGATTATATGAGCAAAATATATCGTTTGATTACCACAGGATATTAAAACCAACACACAAAGAACACATCTGCTCATGGAAAGAAATGAATACAATTTCATTCAAAGAAGGACTGGAATATAGAATGACTCACCCTTTAATTATAAGGCGTATCTGAATCATGGATCTGACAACTTGGGAGCAAAAAATAAAGGCCATTAGGTCACCGGCGGCGTCTGAATTACTGTTTTGGTCTTTCGTTGACCATCTGACCCCAGACTCCTTTGCAAATGCCGTTGACAATGAAGATGGAAACGAACTAATTACCGACCCAGAAGGCGGCCCGAAGCCGCCGGCGTGCCGGCGTGGATGCCTGATCATATCGGTGAAAGGGTTCGTGATTTTCCGTGTGCGCCGTATAGGTTGGGTGATGGTTGTAATTTGCAGTTAGGGTTACTATATTGTTGCAGTTAGGGTTAGTAAAATGTGTTTGTGTTAGGAAAAAAAACACATGTGATCCTTACCAATGAGTAAAAAGACTATTACGTGTTTTGGGCTAACCGAGATGGGCTAATTTTGGCAAAATCACTATCTGGGCCCGAATCCAAAAAACCCGGGTACCCATATGTCTTAAAATTTAAAACAGATTCGGATACCCATATGACTATTTGTGCCCGAATCGAATAAAAACAATTGGAACATATGGTCTTCATTTTAAGAGTTACATGATGAATGATAATTAGCCTTTGTAAATCATGGTCGGTTTCATTGACATATAACTTATGACAGAATAAATAATACACCTTCCATTATTAGTAAATAGTTGAAATAGTATCGTAATTACATATTTTACCAAAACTTTAGCGACAAATAATTTCATTAATTACCTTGCTATTTCAAAACAGGAAAATAATTTTTTGTCTAAGGTGGATTTTAACATAATTACGATTTGCCATATTGAAATTGTAGTTAATGTATTAAAATTTACACCTTTGTAGTTTCTACCTTCATCTAAGTTTTAAAGAAATATGCATTATATAAAGGCAACATGGTTAATTTCGTTGTCACACAAACTATTTTTGAGTATGGAATTAGAACACGTTTATTAATAAGGAGAACAAACTGTTTTTAGTTATGGAATTAGAACACGTTTATTAATAAGGAGAATGCTAGATCTTCTTTAATTTTCTGATGATTTTATAACGTGTTCTGAATGTTCCCTCTTTCCGTGTGTGCTCGAAATTACGCCTGTGATAGGTGGCGGAAAGATAGTAAAACGTTTGTAATGCTATATTAGTGTGTTAGAAATATAATAGCATCTAACAAATCTGGTAATTTGGCATGTTGTCTTATAGTTGTAACAATGTTAGTATTGTCTAAACATTGAAATGTTAGTGTAGCCACGTTTGGTAAGTTTACCCATGTTCATCTAGCGAATCTGAAAATAAGTATATTTTGTTTAGCGACGATGAAGATGCGTGTACGTTAATATATACTACTTCTGCTCTCCAATTTCGCCGTAATAATTTAGAGGGACGTTACGCTTTACTTCACGGCCTATATTTACAGATTCGAGCATCTTGGTGTCAATAGGGTCTTCTTCCTTAGGGTAATGGTTATTTAAAAATGTACATCACTAAAGTGTAATGGTGGCGTCATTTATTTGTTTCTAGAAATATTAGTATGACGTACGTACATGAAGATGATACGACCCATGTTGCCGAAATTTCTATGTGTCCTCCCATTTTGTTTAAACCTCTTTTAGCTAAGTAGTTTTCTCATTTGTTAACTATTTTTGGTTTAAATAAAAGATTTCAATTACATTACATCTTTATTCATTTAGGTAACCTACCGTTCCTCTTTCTGCGTTTAAATATCTCACTTGAAGGAGACGGTGTGTGTTTTAGTCAAATTAATGGCTTTAAAGTCCCCGCATTCATAGAGACTTCTCAATTTCCCTGATTTCATTCAGTTTCGTGCTGTTATTACTCATGTACTTCATTTCCGGCAAGCCGGAGGTCTCCCTGGTACTTATTAAAGGGCCTCCAAGTCCCGTAAAGCTACATCTTATTTTCATTCATTCGTATAGCAGGGAAGATAAAGGGGTATTAGAATGTCGAAACGACCCATTGGGGAGGTGTTACATGGGCTTGAAGTATCAGGTTCGTGTTTTGAAGACTTGGATGTAGGCTATTCCGGCCCTCTGTTTGTCATGGTGTGTAGACGGTGGGATTGCAACAGCGTTACTGGACGGTATATGAGTACAGACTACATCTTCTCTGACAACGATGTAAGTGACTTCTTCCACATTTAGTTTGACTGCCTCATAATTACTTTTGTTGTAATAGTGATCAGTAAACTCATGTCCTATGTAGGGGCATTGTATTCATGCGACTGCCAGAAGCAACATTGCACACTACTTTGTGGATAAACTGGTTGAAGGGGGAGTCTATGTGTTGAAGAATTTTTCAGTTCAGACTAACCGGAGTGAATACCGTATACTGAAGGACAGCCGGTTTATGATTGAACTTCAGGGTTCAACAGTGGTTAGGAAGGTGCCTGGGGTCCATGAAGGTTTTGTGCGCTATCCTTTCTCCTTAGTGGAACTTGAAGATTTGCAGGTTACTGGTAACAAGTACTTTGTTGGTATGTTCTGCTTCTATGTCAACTGGTTTCCTTATGAAATGTTGCTTTAGGTTGAGGTTGTTCTGTTCTTTCTGTTGTTGATTGTAACTTGCCTTTTTGGATGTGTGTCCCATTTTACTCAGATGTGATAGGCTACGTTTTGAGTGTCGGGTCTATAATTAAGCAGGCTAGCGGGAGGGAGACCTTAGAATTTCAGCTGCATAACGAACGGTAACATTAACTATCCCTCACAGTTTATCTAAAGTGAACAATGTTTGATTTACATACGTTCTTAACAGTGGCCGCTTTGTCCCGGTAACACTGTGGGGGAAGCTTGGGGATGCCCTCCTTCAACAAAAACAAAAGAAAACAGACCCCTATGCAGTCATATTGACATCAATGAGCGTGAAATATTACCTTGGTATGTGTACCACTCTTTAGAACCTTATGTAAATTATACGTGTTACAGTGTTAATAGTTGTGCCTTGAAGGTGGCCTGACAATGTCGAGCTCATCGTCTACACTGATTTTAGATTCGAATAGTATACCATTAGTGGGAAAGATGAATGCGTCGCTAAGGTACTCTTAAATAAAGCTATCTGTCTGCGATTTTGTCTACCATTTTCTATGTTGCTTTCACCTTCTACACTGTATTCCTAGACATGCTGATCTGCGTCAAGCGCCTCAGGCAGTTGGTGAACAATCGCACAAAGCCGGTACACTGTTTGAACTACTGCAAATGGCACGGCAGAACAAAAACCAGGTTCATGATATCGCATCATGTGCAGCCCGTTTCTACCTTTCGTTTGTTACATTCTAACTTACTGACGTTTTGTCTGTGCTTTGAACAGGCAGCATTTTTTAGAGGCGGCCTGACTGTAACAAATGTGCGTGTGAAAAACAGCTGGTTCAACTTTACATGCAATGGCGGGCGTTGTAGGAAAGGTGTGGTTCGAAAGAATGGCAGTTTCTGGTGTGAGGCATGTGACATGCCTGTTATGTTTCCACGGGCACGGTAGTGATGATTTCCTGGCCTCCGTAATCTAACATAGTTTTCGTCTGCTAGGTGTCTAAAAGTAACATCTGCTTAATCGTTACCATAGGTATAGGCTGCAGCTTGATGTGAAGGATGCAACAGCGCACGTTGTTATAGTTTTGTTTGATGAATGCGGTGAACACCTGCTGAAGCGGACAGCAAAGTCGTTGCTCGATGATCAGGTAACGGTTTCTGTACCTCGGGCAGTAGGTTACTGCCGATAGGCTGGTTCCGTTTCGCATTTGTGCTTATGGTCTGCTGTCTATAGGATGCGGTTGAGGATGACAGTGTCCTCCCTAATGTGCTGAAAGAATTGGTTGGCCAGACGTTTGTGGTTGAATTAAAGGCTCGGACTTACTACCAGTACGGGGAGTATGAGAGCTTTAACTGTTCTCAGGTTTTGGTTGGAGATGCATCCGAGCCACCTGAATCCAGTGAACGGGAACAGAATCCTGAAGTTATACCAAAGGAATCCTCCTCTTCCGCGGGCCTGAAACATGATGAGTTCCATGTGGTTACACCCGTAAAGAAGTCAGAAGGGAAAGGGAAAGCAATGTATGTATTATAACGGTTGTGTTGTGGTGCTTATTCATACGTATTTTTAAGTCCTATCTATTGTTATCATGAATTTTCAGTGATCCAGTACCTGGCACACCTGCTTTGGGGGATACAGTGGTGCGTGGAGGCCTTGCTGAAGACGCAACCACGGATCCGGCTTTGACAGTGCCTGTAAAAAACAGTACAGATGGTGGGGTATCAGCCGGCCTCGGATCCAAGAAACGCCTGCGGAAAGCAGTTCCAGCAGACATTCATTCAGAAGATACAACCACCAATGCATGTAGCCTGTTAGTGTCGTCTCACCCCCTGCTTTGTGCCTTTGTTTATCTAGCCTTAACATGTACTTGGTGTTCTACAGGGATTACCACGTTGATTCGAGTGGCGAATCGGTAGAGGACGAACTTATAGACGACCATTTAACGTCCTTCCCTAAGGGCAGGCCTCGGTAAGCTTCTGTCTTTTTCATATGCGTGCTGTGTCTTCCACTTACTTTCTGGTTCGCTTAATTATTGCATAGCTGAGGTTAGAACCTTTATAATAGTGTGTTATTACTCTCGGTCATATAAGGGTGTTGGCCTGCTTATTGTCTGATATGAATTGGGTCTTTCTGTCTTTTTTCCAGTCGCGTCCACATAATGGACTCTGAGGATGAAGCTTGATGTTCAGGACCCTGTCAATGCTCTTCAATATATCTCTCATTTGAAGTACTACCAATAATTGCAACCACCTTCCAGCTGAGAAAAAAATATTACTTCTTCTTTTTTTTTTACTTGGCATTGTTTGATCTATCGAGACATGGTTTTGTAATTGGTTGGCCGCCTTTTCGTAATATTTATTATGTTTCGGACTACTATCCGTTTCGTCAAACACCTTTTATGTTTAATTAATTGACGCTTACTTATGAAGCATGTTCTGTGTAAACAATTTCTGTCGTGGTTATATCGAGTGCCAAAGGCGATTACTTATGAAGCATGTTCTGTGTAAACGATTTGTGCCGTGGTTATATCGAGTGGCAAAGGCGATACGCTTTCAACTCACATATTCAACTGTCTTGCTGGTTTCAAATTTAATACGATGGAAAATAGGTTACCCACAAAATCTTAAAATAATTCCGTGTATTCGATCTTGGTTTTTTTCTTTTAATGCAACTGTTTATGCTATTGTAATTGTAACAAAGCTGACTCTTAAAATGAAATGCTCACAAATTGTGTTGTACATCAACACTTCATCCTTTGATCTTCTGTTCTGTGCTACCTGTACCTTAATAGTGTATTATGGTAACATGGATTACTCACTGTTATTAAGATAGAATACGTTTTCAATATACGGCTACACTGCCTACCCTCCTTGAAGCGTATCGACAATACATATGCATGGTCTACGTTGTCTACTCACACGAAGATTTGCCCTTAATGCACCACGTGTGCCTGTTAATGCAGCATCAGTTGACTGTCATCACTTATGTGGTTATCAGCTTTTTCTTATGTTAGTCTTAATAGAGGGCTACAGTGTTGTATTGTTCTATCGTTTCACATCATTGTGCGCATATTAAATAAGACGCACCCGTTTATCATAGGGAACCCTGGGGGTTTAAATTTTGAGGTAACAGGTCCCCTGTTTAATTTGCTACGGTAGTGCTTATCGTGACACAATTACTACCCAGTTATATAATTTATGAATTAAAGTGCTATATTACGTTATTCACGGAACCTATGAGTCCTACCGTGTTTATATATCATTTATATGTTATTACTCACAGCTAATTGGAAGACTGTCATCATTGCTGTCATTAAGCTCTTACCTCTCAGTTTTCTGCCCAGGCTTTCTGCCTCCCAATGTAACCTTTAAAGGTAAGAGTTATATTCTGGCCTTTCAGATATATACTGGTTTGTTACATACAAGAGCATTCAACCATCACATACCATTTTCATTGAAATCCACTCACCCTTGGCTTACCTTCAGTCCTGTATAGTTGTAATTGTACACGTCCTATCATGCTAGGAGAGGGATTCAAACTGCAACATAGCACATCCGTCAGACCTGATGGAAAGCTGCAACATTTTTGTGGGCTGCAAATAATTGAACCTGCTCCACTAACCGTTCAGCATAAGGAGTTTGTATCTACTAATGGAATGGTTCAATCATATTGTGGCCTGCGAATAATACAGGCTAATGATACTATGGAGGTATCACAGCCTATATGTAGCTCAGTGGATTCAACATTGCAGTACACCGAGCAGGAGGTGGTAGGTGGTAGTCAGCTTAATCAGTCATACCATGGTCTTCCAATGCGTGGGGCTAATGATATCACCCAATTACCACAGGTGGACTGTGGGGGAGGAAACTCTACTTTACAGGCCATCAGTCAAGATGTTGTTGGACTTAGCCGGTCTGATCTTAGCAACTGTAACCATACAATGAGTTCAATAGCAGGTTAGATATCGTCGCCTGATTGCTTATGTGTTCGGTGTCAATAAGCTACTTTTGTAATGTGCATAACGGGGAAAAATAAACCTGCTTTTATAACTATTTTCCTTTGTCCTACGCAGTCCAATCCTTTCCGGGGCCAGCCAAGGCAAACTTTAAAACAGGTCACTTACTTTCACACTTTTATGTCATCCTATTTATCCATACTACATAATTGTTAGCTCGACTTAACCTATTGTCTTGCAGGAGGTACACCTGGGGTGACATCGAAGGCTAAGAGAAAGCAACCACAAAGTACCGGGTTTCCCACGTTCTTAATCTCCTTTCGCAACATTTATTTTCATATATTGTGCTTGGTTTGGCCAGCACGCTACCCCGTTTCTGAACAATGGCTTGCAGGCTACTTTCTGTCAATATGAGATTCTAAAATTGTTTAGCTTTTTACCTGCCTGATTAAATGAACGGCTGTATTTGCAGGGAAGGGTGATCCGTCCTCAAGCAAGAATTGTAAACGCCGCAAGAAAAAAGGTTTGCCTGCGGTTCCATATGTTATAGTTCATTGGGTTTTATATTCCGTTACATTGTGTCTTGACAATAAAGAGTGGTTCCTAAAATATTTTCCGCCGTTCTTTACCAGGTAGTGGACTTAAAGTACCAGCCTCTGCTTCTGCAGGTATGTTTACAGCATCCTTCACTCTCATATCTTAAACATTCGTAGCATAAATCCAAGTAAACCGAACGTTACCTGTGTCTATTAGGCACTTTTCCTGGGAAGCAACCTTTCATATCAGTTGTTTATTTATATTGAAATCATGTGCATCTTATTTGTAAAACAAACCTACCAAGGAAATAGATACATACTCTATAGTTTTATACAGTAAGTTTTCTCTTATACATTATGTTATGTCTTCCTGTAAAACAGGTGTGCCGGTTGGTTACTCTAATCTTGGCGATCCGACAACAGTGTGCACTAACTGCAAAGCTTTAATGTGGTACGCGGAACGGAGCAGAGAGCTTGGTGATGATGGTCAGCCCACCTTCTCCTCATGCTGTCAAGGAGGAAAGATATTGTTGCCAGAACAGTTAGAACCTCCCCAGCCGCTTAGACATTTGCTACAATCTCGAAATCATGACGCAGTTCAGTTTAGAGAGAAGATAAGAATTTACAACAGTATGTTTTGCTACACTTCTTTTGGTGCTAGAATTGATCACTCGGTAAACAATGGTAGGGGTGTATATACGTTCCGAGTGAGTGGACAGAACTACCATCTAATAGGCTCCTTGCTTCCTGTGGAAGGGAAGCCACCAAAATATGCACAGCTGTACTTTTATGACACGCAGAATGAGGTACGCAATCGTGTGAATGTTCTGAAAAAGGATGCTTCTGAAGGTGACAGCGTTGACCCAGAAATCGTTTCACGTCTGGTTGAAATGTTCAACACATACAGTTCTATTGCCAAAGCCTTTAGAATGGCACGTGATTGGTGTCATGACTCTGGGAATCGTGAATGCCATGTGCGGCTCCTAACTCATAAAGCTGACGCTCGCCAATACAATGCACCTAATGCATCGGAGATTGCGATATTGGTAACAAGTGATTTTGGTGATAGCGAGGAAAAGAGGGACATAGTTGTTCAGATGCAAAATGGATCGTTAAAACGGATATCTGAAACACACCATCTTTATATGGCATTACAGTATCCTCTGCTGTTTCCATACGGGGAGAAAGGATTCCACGAGAACATACTTTACGAGCACAACTCCGGAAAGCGTGGAACAAAGAGAAAGTGCCTTACAATGAGAGAGTACTATTGTTACATCATTCACCCGCGTCAAAACCAATGGAATACTGTGTTGCAAGGTGGTCGCCTATTCCAGCAGTTCTTGGTAGACGCTTATACAGCTGTCGAAGAACAGAGACTTGGTTGGACACGCAACAATCAAAGTACCCTGCGTGTCGAACTGTACAATAATATATGTGATGCTGTAACGCGAGGGGACACAAGAGCGGATGCTATTGGTCAGAGAATTGTCCTCCCTTCAAGTTTCACAGGGAGCCCAAGATATATGGTCAACAACTATCAAAATGCTATGGCTTTATGTCGAACGTACGGCAACCCGGATTTGTTCATAACCTTTACTGCGAATCCCAAGTGGCCGGAAATAGAATCAATGTTACATTCTACTGGTGGTCATCAATCACATGAACAGCCAGCAATTGTATCGCGGGTGTTCAAAATGAAACTTGATGCGTTAATGAATGATATTATGCATAAGCACATATTTGGAAAAACTTTAGCAGGTCGCCTTACTTATGTTATTCTCCTGTCAGACGGTGTTCATCTTCCCAGAATACACTATTAACATGTTTGCCTCATCGTTTTGCAGGCATTTACACAATTGAGTTCCAGAAGCGAGGACTTCCGCATGCGCACATCTTAGTATGGCTTATTGCTGACGCAAAATGTAAGACTCCTGCAGATATAGATGATATTATATCCGCAGAACTACCATCGGAGACCAATGATCCAGAAGGCTATAGAGTTGTGAGTAAACATATGATACACGGACCGTGTGGGCGGGGTAACCATGATGCTCCATGCATGATTGATGGCCAGTGTTCAAAGCATTATCCAAAGCCATACTATAGCGAAACAACCATAGATGAGGATGGTTATCCTGTCTATCGAAGAAGGATGAATAAGAGGACGGCAACTAAAGGGAAGCACACTGTTGACAATGGCCACGTTGTCCCATATAACCGGTACTTGCTACTAAAATACGAATCACATATAAATGTTGAGTGGTGTAATCGATCCCGAGCAATCAAGTACCTATTCAAATATCTGAACAAAGGCCCCGACAGAGCTACTTTGGTTATTCATGACAATGTCAGTGTAGACGGTGATACGCAAAAGGAAACGATTACTAAGGTAGATGAGATTGCTAACTACCTAGATTGCCGCTACCTATCAGCGTGTGAAGCCGTGTGGCGCCTGTTTGCCTTTGACATACACTATTCCTATCCGCCTGTTATGAAACTATCCTTTCACCTGCCTGGTCAGAATCCTGTTACATTGCGTGATACTGAAAACATTGAGGCCGCTGTCCACCGGCCAGGCATTAAAGAGACAGTGTTTACCGAGTGGTTTGAGCTCAATAGGGTTGATGCAGATGCAAGGCAGCTTACGTATGCTGAGGTGCCATCAAAGTATGTTTGGGATAGTATTCTTAAAAAGTGGAAAAAGAGGACGTGTAGAGCATGTGTTGGTCGGATCGTGTACTGCAATCCCGCTGCAGGCGAGCGCTACTATCTGAGGCTGCTTTTAGGTGTTGTGCGAGGGCCAAGGTCTTTTGAAGAAATCAGAACAGTTGATGATCATGTGTACCCTACGTACAAAGAAGCCTGCTATGCGCACGGGCTCCTGAGTGATGACAAAGAATGGACGGAGGCCATTAAAGAGGCCAAGCTATGGGCATCCGGCCATGAACTACGAACACTATTCGTTACAATGCTATTATTCTGCGAAGTCAGCAGTCCATTGCGCGTCTGGGAAGAAAGCTGGGAGATACTATCTGAGGATATTCTTCGCACAAAACGTAAGCTTTTCCGTTATCCACAGTTGAAACTTGATGATAACCAGAAGAAGACATACTGCCTTCTTGAAATACAAGAGCTACTACGCCGAAATGGAAAGTCACTCGATGATTTTCAGGACCTTCCGCGACCTGACGTGCGGTTAGTCGAAACGTTAGATAATAGGCTTATTCGGGAAGAAATGGCACATACTTTATTGCCAGACACAATTATACATCACCAACTTTCCGCTGATCTGAACAGTGATCAGAGAATAGTCTATGACCGCGTCATTCAATCGGTCTACAAAGAGGAAGGAGGCTTCTTTTTTGTATATGGCCCAGGTGGTACAGGCAAAACTTTTCTCTACAGAGCGATACTTGGTCGTCTAAGGTCTGAAAAAATAATTGCTCTTGCGGTCGCATCGTCAGGTACCCGTAGCCTGTGTTATGACTTTATTAAGATCTGATGTGTGCACCACCTTTCATTAAAGATACGTTTACAGTCCAACTGATGCCCACTGACCTGTTGTAATTACTATTGTGTGTACAAAGAAGACATGTTTATGTTCATTTGTATGCCGATAGTACATCCGAAACAATGTTCTTTTCCCGTTTTTCGATTAAGTCTAATATTTTGAACCTATTTTAGGCAGGCCTGATTGTATTGTTTGACGCAGGAATTGCATCTCTGCTTCTGCCTGGAGGCAGGACTGCACATAGCCGTTTCGTAATACCACTAGAAGTAGCGGAAAATAGCACATGTGGTATAAAGCAAAGTACGCAGCTGGCAGAATTGATCCAACAAGCACGGCTAATAATATGGGACGAAGCACCAATGACAAAGAGGCATGCTTTTGAAGCACTTGATACGACGCTGAGGGATATAATTGGGTATAAGAAACCAGAAAATAAGGAACGCATGTTTGGAGGTCTGACTGTGTTACTTGGTGGAGACTTTAGGCAGATTCTCCCTGTTATACCTAAAGGTAAACGGGAAGATGTAGTCCAGTCATGTATTAATAGATCGCCTCTATGGGATTCCTGCCAGGTTTATAGATTAACACAGAGTATGCGTGTCAAGGAACAAACATCGGACGGCGCGATTGACATGGCTAAGGAACGGTTTAATAAATGGATTCTGGCCATTGGTGATGGCATTGTTCCAGCAACAAAAAAAGAAGGCGAGGGTGAACCTACGTGGGTGAAAATTCCGGAAGAGTTTATTGTACAATACACTGATGACCCTGTTGAGACAATCATCTCAACAATCTTTCCGGCATTTATGGAACATCGGTATGACGAAGATTATTTGCGCGAGAGAGCCATACTGACTCCTAGAAATGATGCTGCTGCTGAAATAAATAACTGCATGTTTGATAAACTTGATCACCCGGGAAGAAGTTACCAAAGTTCTGATGAAATTTGCAAAGCATCACTTGATAGCTTACACCAGAACGACCTCTATCCTACTGAATTCTTAAACACACTAAATTTTTCCGGAATGCCTCCACATGTATTGAATCTAAAGGTAGGTTTGCCCGTCATGCTACTTAGAAATGTGAATCCTGCAGAAGGTTTGTGTAATGGAACGCGCCTCATCATCACAGAACTTGGCAGGTTTGTAGTAAAGGCTCGAATTATTACAGGATCAAAAATAGGTAACACCACGCTAATACCAAGAATAACCCTCACCTCTACTAAATCGAAGTGGCCCTTCATACTTAAACGGCGCCAGTTTCCCTTGAGACCCTGTTATGCCATGACAATTAACAAGAGCCAGGGCCAGTCGTTAAATTATGTTGGGCTTTACTTGCCACAGCCCGTCTTTAGTCACGGTCAGCTGTACGTCGCTCTCTCACGAGTTACAAGTCCTGAAGGACTTAAGGTCCTTATTGTTGAAGAGAACGATTCTTCCCTGAAAGACCATACAAGAAATATCGTGTATAAAGAGGCCTTCAAAACTGTCGATGGTATCCAACAAACACTTAATAATCCTACGTAGATGAAATAGTTATTTGTTACTTGGTTGGTAGGAAATAACCCCCACATATATTTCTGTACATAATGTATGCTTTAACTCTTCGTGTATACATTCCCTTTAAGAAAAGAAGAAAATGTGGTTCGCAAACTTTCCTTTCAGGTACAGTTCTAAATGACCAGCGTAGTTCCTGCTCATTACACTGACATCAGTTTAACCTTATTCCGTAACCATTAGCTGCGTATAATTATCAGTATAAAGGCCGACGCATAGTATAACAAATGGTTGGTCTCCACTCGATCGAACCACAAAAGCTCAGCCTGTAATTTGTAATGACAAAATATAACAGCTGTCAACAAATCCGTAGCACGTATATATGATTATTGAGCAGAATACCAAAAACCCAGAGAATAAACATGTCATACTACACAGTTAAATCTATAGATTAAATGACACCTTGAATGTTGATGGCTCAATCAGGAATGACCTCGAGAATTGTATAGTCGTGTAACATTTGCTTATATACTTCATATGTAACCTCTTACAATAGGGAGACAATAAATTAATAATCAACTATATATCTAAAGTAACTAACATCCTAATGTTAGTATATATAAAACTATTTAACTAAACACGGACAACCCAAATGTTATGCTTAGACTGATTACTTTGTATGAGCGGTTTCTAATATATGCGGTGTCTTTATTTTAATGAAAAAACTTTAAAGAGAATTAGGCAACCACCAAAAACACAAATTCTTTTTGTTACACAATACCCGTTTTCGTTAAATTTAAACCCAGACAAAGAAAGACGCACGGCCCAGCCCAATACGGTACAAACCCATGCGTCATGAGATTGTGGCCCACACACATACTGGTCTTTGGCCCATTTTTTTTTCATTTGGTGGGAAAAAAATGACGGTTGTAGCAGATGAAAAGACAGGTGCTCATTATCACGCGTCCCTTCAGTAAGCATCATCATCTTCTCCCTGTCAACTTTCTACCTGCACCGGTGACAGTTTCGCCGATCATCGGAACACCGTTCAAAGGTATGGTTCTTCTATCCTTCTTTATTTTCACTGATCAAATAAGATCTATTTCTGTAAAATTACGCTGGCACCTCTAAATTCTGTAAAAAAACTATCGATACCCCTGTTTTGAAGTTATTCTTCCTTCACCTGTCTTTGCTTACTTCTTTTCACCATGGGTTTGCATTTAGCCGGCCGGCACTATGTTTTTATTGCATGTCGTCTATTACTTAGCATCACATTAACCTTCTCTTCCATAAAGATGTTGGGCAAGGAGACATATGTTTTTTTTTTTATTATGTGTTGAAAATCAAGTAAAAGAAATTAGACACTTTTGAAGTTTAAATATTCTTCCTGCATAAATATAGTGAGAGAGATGTATAATGTACATTATGGTTTCTTCCATACC
Organism: Deinandra increscens subsp. villosa; assembly: GCA_039602395.1. NCBI lineage: Eukaryota > Viridiplantae > Streptophyta > Magnoliopsida > Asterales > Asteraceae > Deinandra > Deinandra increscens. The sequence continues at coordinate 30,021 of JBCNJP010002470.1, read as the reverse complement.
TTTACTGCGACATTTATGTTCCTAAGAAGATAGGTATATTTGCTTCTTTGGTAAATACTAAATTATACATTGTACTTAGGATATAGGAAATATAATCTTCTTTACTGTTACTTTAACGTTTACGCATCTACTCTCTTCTGTTATGAGGAAAGCAGTCACAATGGAAGGAATAGTTAGGGATTTCATAGCAATGTCACATTCCGAGGTGATGACCGAATTGGATGCACTGATTGACATGGCTGAGCGAGGAATAGAGACAAACGAACGGTTGCTCGCTTCACTTCTGAGGCAGCCACCTTCACCATTCCGCCGTTTTGGCGGCTTCTTACTGCTTGAAGAGATCCGTGAAGGTCAGACAAGGCTACGGAATCTGCTTACCCTGCGCCGGGAAGTAAGGCAGAGGCAGCGTGATGTTGTTCGGCGCCTGCTTTCATTCATGTAGCCAAGGATGCACATCGACTCTCTAAAGGAATGTTATTGTTGTCTCTATTCTGATTTTGATGATTGTTTTTTTGGGAAGGCCTCTACTACAAATGTATATATTTCTGTATTTTGTAAATGCTCTCTATGGAATGTGATGTTACTTCGTTTCCTAATAATTGAATTATACTACATGATTCAAATACACAATGGCAAGTAAGTCCATTGTGCGACGCTTTTTAGTTCTGTCACCCCAAAATAAATGACAACAGAGGTATCTTAAATGTGAAGACAAGTCTTCAGCGAATGTTCTTGAATACAAACGTCGCCTTTCATAAATTTGGAAGCCCAGTAGTCCACACATTTAGGTTTGTTAAACCTAACTTAATGTGTCTGCTAGAAAAAAATTCAATCAACATGGCACCTTTTATATTGAAAATACTTAAAGATGTCATAATGCGTAATGTCGTGATTTCTCCTTATTCCCGGCCTGTTAGAAACATTTATCACAGTTCTATCATAACACCAAACTATTCATACGGACTGTCCTTTTGAAAGAAGTCATTTCCTACAAAATGTGAAGCCAAGCCTACACCCAATGTTCTTGGAAATATTTTGACACGTCATAATGTGTAATGTGATGATTACTTTTTATTTTCCGGCCTCTTACAAATATTTCCTACAGTTCCAACATAACAGATTGGAACATATCTGAAAATCACCCTTGAGCTTTTCAAAACTATTCCTAGCTCCATCAATCCTCTTGAAGACCTGACCATCACTTCTCTACTCACAATTGACCAAACCATTTCTTGCTAAGGATCTAGCTCATATAATAAAGAACTCCTGATTACACCGAACTCTTCATACAAATCGTTCTCAATACAGGTGTCCCACTAATAGATGTGTAAGCCCAATAATCCAAATATTTAGGTATGTTAAACCTAAGCTGATGTGTCTGGAAGATAGAATGATATCAATCTGGCACGTTTTTTTTTCAAATTACTTATAGACGTCATAATGCGTAATGTAGTGATATCTCCTTATTACCGCCGTGCTACAAACATTTCTGACAGTCCCATCATAACAGATTAGAATATTTGTTAAAATCGCCATTGAGTTTTTGAAAAGTATTCTTGCCTACATCAACTCTCTTTAAGACCTGATCAACACTTCTCTACTCGCAATTGAATGAACCATTTGTTTATAAGCATCTAGCCCATACAATAAGCAGCTCCTGATTAGTCCAAACTCTTCATACAAATCGTTCTTTTGAAAGGGATCATTTCAAACGAAATGTGTAGAGAAGTGTTCAATTTCATGTTGCAAATATATATTAACCAAAGTACGAAATGCTACTATACTATCAACATAGCTATAATGGATGCCATAGTCATCATATTACCATAGTTATGATGCTGAGCAAAAGTGCCAATAAAAACGTGTCGACTGGTTGACATGATAGAGAGCCTGTATACTTCATCTATATATATGAATATCAACCAAAGTCGGTTATATCATCTTTGTTTATTTAAACCTTAATAACCAAGGATTTCGTATATGGGCCGGCCCACCCACATTTGTGGGGTTGGGCCACTATAGCGTAAAAAACCCGGGTAAATAGATAACCAAGCGTCAGAAAGATCATAAGTACATCATCTTCTCAGGACACTGTTCTCAAACTTCGCCACACGCCTGCCGGAAAATCGTGGGTGCCCCTACGCTCCCTCAGCAAAAGGTAAGAAAACATACGTGTATGCGTCCGTTTTGCGTCAAATCGCCGGTAACGATATTCTTTCGTTTTTAGCCACAGTCTGATTTACAACATCATGCATAGGTACCCCTGTTCGCCGGAAGTAGTCAAATGCTTCCCGATCACTAATCCTGTTAAAGCAGATAGTTTTAACGCGTTGTAGTATATCATCGATTTCCAATTACAAGCATATATGGGTTGCGTCTTTATAAAATCGCTATGCAAACCTACCGTTCACAATGCCTGAACTGTTTGTGTCCAAATCTAGAGTAAGCTGTACCCTTTTTAGGATTTAGGTTTTATAGAACATAGGAAGAGTATTTCTTTTGGCAAAATGATAGATAAATCTATCATGCACGACCTGTTGCCTACTTGCGTTAGAATCTACAGATAAATTGAACAAATTAGGCACTTCCTCATTTCTTATACATTATTCCACAAAATTGTGCCCATTGTCTGTTATAAAGAAGTATACATTGCCTCATAGCTGGACTGAACGAGGCCTACCAAAAATTTACATATTATTATTTGTTAAAGTATGAATGGCACTGTTTTGTGTTTTGCATCTCTTTTAATTGCACATCTGCTGTTGATTGTTAGGAAGAACGACATCAATGGAACGTTCAGTGAGGAACTCTATCACAGTTAGCAATGTGCGCTTTATTACAGGGCTTGATGAAGTCAGGCAGATAATTCACCAGCAAATACAGGAGAATGATAGAATCCTGGAGATGGTTCTTGACCAGGGCAATTCGCCGTTGAAAGCCTCGGTAGGTTTCCTGCTCCATAAACAAAAAAATGACGACCAACTACTTCTGGACTCTCTCAGAGCCATGCGTAGAGACGCAGTGGCAAGGCAGGCTGATGTTGCTCGCCGTGTTGCCTTTTATGTCCAGAACAGTATATAGTTGTTAGTAGATGTACTTTCTTTTGTGCTTCATTGTAGTCAACCTGAACTAAACTAATTATGTATATTGATCTGGATGGAAATATATTTTGGCCGATAATCAACTTACATTCACTGATACAGTCTGAGAACATAAAACCAAAGAAATAGCAATACTGTCAAACACTAAAGCAATTAAACAGCCATGCTATGCTTAAAACAACCACTTTATGAAGCAGTTAGCACACAAGGCTTATCAGTCTGTGATTACTCTTTCTTAAGTGAAACGTACATTGAAACCGTACAGCATCATACAGACATGTAAATACATGTTTACTGTAAAACTGATTCACTGAAAATTATGACAAGCAGCTTTATATGTGTTCACCGTAGTTTCTGTTTGATAATTGTGTTAAGGCTTTGCTTAATCACAGATTTGTTATGACGCTCAGAAGTTCTAGATTGGGTATGTAGTAAAACATTATACTCACCTTATCTAGCATTCTCATATTATTCTTACGCCTACAAGTGCATGATAAGTGCTCTTTAGGAGACAACTGTAACAAAAAGACAGCAGTGTGCTACTCTTTTTAAAAAAGTGGATATATAAAAACTTACATTTAAGAAGCTTATACGAGTTCCTCATAGGTTCTATTCATGTAAGTGAGTAAGGATTTTCTCAGATGCTGAAGACCATCTATTCACATAGTTAAAATTCTACCACCTGTCATATCGTACGGGCTAGATATGGACATGTATATAGCTATTTATAAAAACAAATTCAATTTGAGAATGTAAATTTATATAATGTTTTTAAACCATACGAACAAAAAAAAATAGTAAAACCCCTTTTCCAAGAGTTCTGAATCTAACAAACAAAGCTTTTTGCTTTATCAATACATAAGATAATATCATGCAAAGGTGACTGAGAATGTGTGATTTTTTTTGTCTATCATAAAAACCAATTTCTTATATGGCCCAATATGCTGTTATTACTAACACATATAAAGTAGGAGCCCACTATTAAATTGGGCTTCTACCCAAGTGGTAAAACTGATTATAAATAAATGATAGTTAAATGAAGCATTTCTTGATAACTATTTTACCTACAATCTAATTCTCACTTTAAACCATTCAGGATCATACTAATACGATGTATATGGTATGTTGCTAAATTTCACCCATGGCCCATACTATAAATGATCTACTAATTTACGTCTGTCACATGCTGTTCTTTATAAATTAACATCTACTGTTTACTCATTTAGTATCCATAACCATGTACCTAAAGATTTTCCCAAATCCAAAGAAGCCCGTACATCACAATCAGTTATATAATAGCAACCATTGATTCCGCCCGTGCATCGCACGGGCCTGCCGACTAGTCATTATAGAAGCCCAAGAAAGGTTAGGACTTTTTTGACTTCTTCTTTCTGGTTCTTTTTTGACTTCTTCTTTCTGCTGAATCGATTAGGGTTTTTGTTCTTTGCCTGTTGTTTTTTAATCCTTCTTCTTTCTTGTGATTCGACTTTTTCCTTTTCACCAGAAATTACAAGTTCGTTTTCTTCTTTGCCGGTTGTGAGGAAATGGGTGAAAGAAAGGTTAAGGTTTTTTTTTACTTCTTCTTTCTGGTGAATCGATTAGGGTTTTTCTTCTTTGTCATTTTTCTTTAAAGCCTTCTTCTTTCTGGTGATTCGACTTCTTCTTTCTGGTAAATCGATTAGGGCTTTTTTTATACGATGAAACTAAAGAAGGTTTGGAACGATGATTCAATGTGGGTTTTATATGAACACATATGGGTTTCTTTTACATAAGGATTGAGAAATTATGTGACAACCCGTCCAAAATCCAAGGTCAAACCTACACTTTGACCATATATATATATACGTATATACATGTGCATGACTTGATTTAATAGTATTATTAGTAAACACTATACACGAAAACGTTCAACCTTGACAATTCTCACGTTCGTATTGGAAAATCATACCCGTAACAAAAATGAAATTCAACCATGTGATTGGTGGAATTTTAATAATAAGAAAAATAAAATATAAAATGACTTTTTATATTTCTTTCTTGAAACGGTGTCGTAAGACGCCATACCGACACTCGACGAACACTTTAAGTGAATATTTTATTTAAAACTTAAGCTAGTTTTGACTACGTAAAATATTCGAGCTTAAAACAATGTAAACAAATTATTTATTTTCTGAACGCGGTACGCGAGCAAATAAAATAAAAGACGAAACTTCTAAATAATTAAAGTTATGACTAAAACCATAATTGTTTATCAATATATGAGTCTCGTAATTAATTTAGAAACTCGTCCCGATCACAATGCCAGAACGATTCGGTGTGATTCGCCCGTATGACGAATTGGGCCCAATCCGACCCAACACCGCGAAATAAATTAACCGAGCCAAAAAATAAAGCCCAACGGGTCACCCGACACTTTTGAGCTCAAAGATAATATTCCCGACTAATTTTAGTGAATAAAAAAACGAACCGCATGAAAATCAGAGAAAGCCTCGCATACCGGCCTGACACGAACAGTACCGGCCCGACACGCGTTCTTCATATTTCGGCCAATTTAAATTCTCTATCAACTTTAATTTTATTATTTTATGATGACACTACATTTATATTGGTAGATACTATAAAATAATTAGGAAAAGTGTTAACTTTTATAAAAATTAACACCACCTAAACCTTCTAACTACACGACCTAAACTATTGTTAGCTTCCTAACTCAACCATGGTCAAGAAATCACCAGATATTTCATTTGCAATAGACCACATGTTTTAATTCTAAACACTCAAGCTTAACTTACCTCTTTATCTACCACCACACTCAATCACCTCTTTAAAACCCCAACTCACAACACAACTCACTCACACCACCATCCTCCTCCATCTCTCTCTCTCTCGGCTGGCAGCCCCATCGCCACCTCCAGTCGGCGACCGACGGCTTTCCTCCCTGCTGCCGCTACTCCACGCCGTCACACCACCTCCTGCCGTCGCACCCCCTTAACCCCCGCCACCCTTCACCGATCACGGCTACTACCACCTTCGTCATCATCATCCAACGCAATCACTACCACCTTCGTCATCATTATCCAACGCCATCACCACCACCACCACCATCACTCTGATCAATCACCACCACCACCGTAACCTTCATCATCGTCACTTTCCCACTCTTTCCTTTTGTTCGTCTGAGACTAGCACCCCAAACCCTCTTTATATTTTTGTCCCGTTCACTGACTTCAAATAATTATGCTTTTGTTCCATGCACTAACTTCGAATAAAACAAAGACTTTTGTTTATAATGAAATGGCAGAACACAAAAACAATCCCGTTTCTTTTTCTTTTTTTTTTGCCATTCGATTTGGTCCCAAAACAGCCCAAGCGACCACCTTTACACCATCGTTACGCCACCATCGGACCACCATAGTACCACCAAATCACCACCGACAGCTAATGCACCCGGCCACCTCCCAAACGGCCTCAACGTTTGCCCCTAATGATCACAGTAAACCACCAAAAGTTTGCCCGCAAAAGCCCGCTTTATCTTTCGGGTCAAACTTTTAAAACTCGATATTTTCGATCAAGTCTACGGAGATATTCTAACCTCTTTCGGTTAATCACCTAGCCTAGTGCTAGAGGTAAAAGCCTAAACTTCTCAATTTAATAATTTTCATTGTTCGTTTTTTATATTTATTATCACCTAAAACGAGTCTTGACACTGCACCCGCTAAATATATATAAATGAACAAACTGTCCTAAATATTAAACTAACGTTGATATTTAAGAATTTGTGTCACAATATATATTTGACAATCGTTGTGAGGACTAAAAAAATTATAGACCAAGCGGTATAAAAACTGACTCGGGGACCGTCAAAGTGACACATTGGACTAAAAATATATAAACGAATATATTTTGGACATAAAATATAAGGGATATATCATTGGTTATGTTGTTATAAAAATGTGTTTATTTTTATAAAACATATATATATTTCTAAATACTGAGCATTTGGACTCATAATTAATAACTAAGTGCTCATATTTTAGATCTCATTTTCTTTAATAACTTGAAATCTTTATTTAAAATTATTACAACCCGATAATATTTAATGACTTAAATATTAGTTTTCATATCATATTACTTAACGGAATACTTTTATATATATATATATATATATATATATATATATATATATATATATATATATATATATATAGGATTGGGAATTAATATTAACCATCCACTAATGTATTAACCAATTAACTTCATCTCAATGGTGTTACTTTTTAATCCAACCGTTGATAGTCAAGATACCATTTTTATGGCTGTAATTGATCCAGGGGTAGGAATGTAATTTGCATTACCCTAATTATTTTTGTTTAAAAGATTATCTTCGTTAAATCAAACCAGATCCATGGAAATATATCACAATATATAGATCGGCATCTCAGCCCACACCTCGCACCCTCCGAGGCTCACCCACAGCCTTCGCCGCTGAATCATTCTTCATAATCGCAGCCTCCGGTCGGCATCTCCATCCCACCCTCGCACCTCCGTTTTATTTCGTTTTGTAAAGAGGATCGCAATTTGTGGAGGATCGCAGATGGCGGTGGTGTGGTCGGAAGGGGGGACGCTCGTTTCGATGCTTGTATCAATGGATCTAAATGGAAGATTGCAGTTGTGGATCTCTGATTTATGCAGTACTGATCGGAATATTTTTGTCATCGGAAAAAAGTAAGTACTGACGGGATTTTTTTGTCACCGGATTTTCTGTTGCAGTTCTATTTGAAACAAGATTTATATTTGTTTTTTTTTCCAATAAGTCCATCGTTTAGTGTTCATAATTTGATTAAATATATTTTTTAATTTTGATTTTATTCCCTGGCGTGTCCATTGTTTTTAGTCAAAATTTCATTTTCAAAAATGATAGAATTGACAAAAAAAAAGAAAGAATTTAAAATATATATTTTTAAATGATTAAATAATCAATTATTAAAACTTTAATAGTAGTTGGATTAGCAGCAGAAAATTGACGGGATTGGGTTAGGGATCAAACACAGTCGTGAATCCGGCGACATTTTTAGGCACCATTTTTCTACATCATTCGAAAGTTTGGACTTATTTTTTTATACAAGTTTTTATAGATTGTAATATATGCAATTTTAGTTGTAAGTTAGGTTGTTTTTCAGTTTGTAATATATGTATATTTAGTTGTACTTTGTATATATTTAGTTGTACATTTTAATTTTTTTGTTGAATCTTTGTAGCACCGGTATGTATTACTGATATTCACACCACTATTAATGGTTATAGCATGAGTGCTTTATTTGTGTTTTGCTGAACCTTGATGCTCTTGCAGGTTGTAATATGTGTATATTTAGTTGTACATTTGATTTTTTTGTTCTATCTTGATAGCAATAGTGTTTACTGATCATCACACCACTGTTAATGATTATAGCATCAGTGTTTTGTAAGCATATCGATGCATTGGTAGGTTATACATGCATATGCAATTGTACTTAAGAAGAAATATCGATGCTACTGGTTATGAATGTATAGATGTATGTTAATAGTTATGACAGTAATGTTAGTAGTTGTAACACTAGTGCTACATCGCACGTTTGAGAAAACGGTAATAAAAAACGTCGAGACTATACTTGAATTAAAGATAAAAATGCGATGAGTTTAACGGTGCAACTTTTATAAAAAACCGACAAAGTATAAAAAAGTTATAGACTTTTTAAAATGAAAGAGGGTTTTTATATGATAATGTACATTGACAGATTTACCCTTTTGAATTAAAAAAAAAAGAAATGACAAGTGTCATCATCTAGTGAAATCTGGATTTTTTAAGCCATTAGATGTTAGTTAGTTAGTTATTACACCAAGACATGGTTAATATATATTCCCTCCCCTATATATATATATATATAGGGTTAGGTTCAAATGAGAACTTTTTGTTTTGAGAACTTTTGAGAACTAAATCTCAACCACAAATTTCAGGGGGGGGGGGGGGGCACTACAATTCATGGGAGGGGGGAAACATGTAATAAACTTGTGGCTCAAATTAGTTCTTTTTGGTTCTCAAACTCAATTGGTTCTCAAATGATCCTCTCCCTATATATATATATATATATATATATATATAGGGAGAGGATCATTTGAGAACTAATTTAATTTGAGAACTAAAAAAACTAATTTGAGCCACAAGTTTATTTACATGTATCCCCCCTCCCATGAATTGTAGTGGTCCCCCTTGAAATTTGTGGTTGAGATTTAGTTCTCAAAAGTTCTTAAAAGAAAAAGTTCTCATAAGAAAAAGTTCTCATTTGAACCTAACCCTATATATATATATATATATATATATATATATATATATATATATATATATATATAGTGAAAAGTTCATTGTAGACACCCCCATAAGTGTAGACATGCAGACACCCTATTTCACCATTAGATCTCTTGATCTAGTGGTTGTGATAATTTCATTTTTTTCCTTTTTTTCCTTTTTCTAATTGTTCAGAGCATTTCACATGTGAAAAAGAGCTATTTCACATGTGAAAGTGTCTACAATGAACCTCACCCTATATATATATATATATATATATATATATATATATATAGGGGAAGGATCCTGTGAAAACACCCTTTTTTTGTGAGAACTGCGTAAACAAATCTTAAAACCTACATAACTTTTTCATACATTAATATTTTTTTAAAAAATTTGCACCAAAAGTCTTAAAATTATATTATCTTTAATCCTATAAAAGTTTTAAAAAACTTAACGCTTTTTTTATTTTTTTAAATATTTTTTTGTGTGGTGCACATGTGCATCACAAAAAAAACTCATACTTTTAGTATGAGTTAATATTTTTTTGTCTTAGTCGCACCATATGTCATATATTTTCATCATTTTTTTGCGTTTTTATTGAATGGTGCACATGTGCATCATACAAAAAAAAAACGCTCATACATGTGATATACATTAATAGTTTAAAAAGAAATTGCACCCTAAATCTTATAGTTGTGTTATCTTTAGATTTAAAGAAAAAAATAGCATTTTATAATTTTTTTTAATTATATGATGCACATGTGCATCACACGGGAAAAAAACGTTCAGTTTTTTTTTTAATATTTTGCTCCAGATTTAAAGATAACGTAATTCTAAGACTTTTGGCGCAAATTTTATGGAAAATCGTTAACGTATGAAAAAGTTACGTCAGTTTTAATATGTGTTTTCGCAGTTTTCACAAAAAGATGTGTTTTCGCAGGATCCTAACCCTATATATATATATATATATATATATATATATATATATATATATAAATTCCAGATGTTCTAATATTTTATTATTTTATCAATATAATTTAGAAAAACTATTTTGAGATAACATAAACATAATAATATTTACGGAGTTAAATATTAATTATCATAACGATCATTCGTCAGATACTTGTATCGTAAAGCGGCAAAGCCAACGACTAAATTTCTAAAAATATAAAGACTTATATTTTTCTAGAATCTTGAGAATGTTGAAACATATATCATTTCTATAAGTTATATATATTTATCTGCATAAATATATCTATGACTTATATATAATTATAGTCTAAAATTATGCACTCAAGCTTAAGATATATATACGTGAATTTCAAATAATAAAATACTTTATTATTTGTCTCGATGTTTAGAACTTGATCTAAATATATATTCTCATAACCTTAAATAATTATATGATTTATAATCATTATTAAAGTTATATATTTATTCGACTATAAATATATTCATTAACCTAAATATTTATTTGAACGATAAATATTTCAAACGGGATTTCCAAACAATACAAACGGGAATGTTATGTCAAGACTCGACCAGGATTATTTGGGTAACTGGAATGTGGGATGAGATGTGGATAATTTTTGAAAAGTAATAGTTAAATTTAAGATGTATTGATTTTTAGTTAAAATATATGGATAAAGATAAAGACTGGAATGTGAATGCTCTAAAGAAAGAGATCACTTATTTTATATTTAAATATAAAGTGCTCACTTCTAGATTTCATGTAAAGTGTTTGCATTTGTAACAAAATTGTATTGTATGGAAACCTCTTTTCCTTTCCTTCTTATATAAGGATATCCTTGGTGTTTGATTTTATTTACAAAAAACTATTTTCATGGCAGATATGAGGATGTTGATCAGGTGTCCAAGTTGCAAGTTTATGTGACACGTCATGTTTATGTTGATCGGGGTTTTGGAGCTGCATAAAGTTACTGTTATGAATTCTAATGTCACACCCCCCAAAAACCACTAGCGAAATTGCCGTGAACGAGGGCGTGAACCAGACCAGGATCTGAGTCGTTAGACACTTCAAACACTCTATATGCTCGACTCAACGTTCTTAAAACGAGTTTGGATACCAAAGTATCAAAGGATTTATCAGAGTTAACCAAGGTTTAAAAGTAAGCGGAATCATTTCAACAAAGTTTTAATAAGTAATATGTGGAAGCGACAATCACAAGAATGTAGTTTAAAAGTGTCATTTCGCCCAAGGCGACAAAAGTTATTGTGCAAATACAAACCATCCAGAATGACCATATGAATGATCCTAACGTGCCCCTTAGCTTCTCCTAAGGACAGGAGAAAAAACATACTAAAAAGTGTCAACACAAGGTTGGTGAGTTCATAAGTTTAAGCAGATAAATAACATTTATATCAAAACAGTTGAATAACCAGTTACCCTCACTGAGGCATAACCCAAGCAGGGTCTCCACCCTGAAAAGTTGATTTTTATACCCGTTGGTAGCTAGCCCATAAGATTTTTATAACACCATAAGGTATGTGCAACCATTACTGACAGTTACTTTGTTTTCTAAGCACACCGTTTGCAAGTATAGCCAAGCTAGAGACAATATAATACCCACCCCGCTCCCAGCGGTCAGGTAGGGCTTGTCAGGCCCGGTAGATCTACCTTATAGTTCCCCGTTATTAAGTATTCATGGTTCACTAAAGCAGAAGGATTTTAGAGCAAACGGATACATCCATGGTTTATAAAGTTTTGGTATAAATCATCAAGTTTAAGTTGTAAAGTCAAGTTATCATATGTCTTCTCACCCAAAAGCGTAAACAGTTAAAAGTGGGGTATGAACTCACCTTAGGGTGCATTTTAGTATTTCTAATAACCAATTGAACGATAGTAGTGAATCTCCTTAGACTTCACCTATGACACGAACTAGTGAGAGTGTTGACTGTGTTGACCGATCGTCCCGACAACGTGCGAACATTAGACAAGTGGACTCGATTGCACATTGGTGATCAAATTTTGATTTTCTATATTTATCCTAACACGTATAATACATATAACATGTTATAGCACGACAAATATCGATGCGTCACAATTTATTACAACATTATCCCATATATACGATGTGAGCTCGACGGGGCGATCTCACAAAGTCTTGTCATTCCCATCGAGACGGGAGACTTAGGACTTGTACATACATATAACCTCATAATTAATTAGACTAATAGCATGCGAACACATAGCCAAGCAATTACATGATCATATACATGCATCACATAATTACTTATTTTTCTGGATAATATATATTCATTACATGTGAGCCAATTTCATTATAAAATCACATCATCATCTCATGTTAAGTCACATAGATCCTCAATTAGCCCATTTCTAGTTATGTCATAAGTTCCTAACCACATGCATGTAAATAATTTCCATAAGTTATTCTACATGCAATCCGACATCAATTTTGTAACTTTATAGTTCCTCATGCATTCATTTACATGAATCGTGCAACTTTATACAAGATCTAACACCAAAAAAGCACCTTTATTCAAGATCTAACATGCATGACTAACAAAACCGGGTTTTTATCATAGATCTCACGTAAAGTCATGACTTTATGGCTTAACAACCCTAGATCTATCATTATCAAGCATTTAGAACATAGATCTCACATCAAGATTCAATTTTTATCCACAGGCAACCATGCAAAACCCTATATCTAACATGGATCATCATTCTTAGCATAAAAATCACATTTCTGATCCAAAGATACAAACTTTATTGAATCAAACACTAGATCTACTCATGAGAACATCATATCATTACAAATTAGCCTAGATCTAACATAAAGTTCGGATCTTGGTAACTTTTAATAAGTAAATCAAGAGAAAACACATACCGATGAATATAGGATGATAAAGGATGATCTTGGGACTTGGTTCTTGAAGAAAAACACAAAACTTGATGGATTTTGAGTAGGAAAGGGTCTAGAGACGAGAATGTGGCTGATGAGACGTTTATGAGGTGCACAAATGGCGAGCATTAAGGTTTCTGCTGGAAAAGCAGTCCCAAGTGTATCGCTTGGACCATTAGGTTGCTGTAGGTGATACACCTATAGCCTCTGTCTGGCAGTCCCTTTGACTTTTTTTGACTTTCATGTTTTTTGATGTTTTGGTCACGGTTTTCAATGATTTAGTTTTTCCTACATTTACCATTGTTTTTATTACATCGGATCCAATAAAATCAAGTATCTACCCCCGTAGTCGAAGCGGGAGGATACAAGTATATATTTACATGTATATTACACGTATATCCCTATATATATATATATATTATACTAGGGAATATATATACACGTATAACCCTATAAAATTAGCTAAAATACAATATATTTAAAAAATATATTCTAGTCAATTCTACCCTCGTAGTCAAAGTGGGAGGAGGTTGTATGCTGAGACTGAATCGAAAATCATCAAACAGTACATGCGGGAGGCCTTTAGTGAAGATGCCGGCAAACTGAAAACGAGAAAGCACGTGCAGAATGCAAACCTTACCCCGATGTACCTGTTCTTAAACTAAGTGAATGTCCAGTTCAAAATCTTTAGGCTCTGACGCTAAATGTCACACCCTGTAAAAATATGTGTCGGGCATGAGCAAGATGGAATCACAGTCACGGTTACACGAAACGACCTCTGGAGGGTTAAACAACTAGAGTCGTTTAAGGAGTCGAAAAGCATTTCATTTTAGATTTTTACAGCGGAAATTAGTATAAGTTTCATTTGTTTCATTGTTTACAAAAAAAGTATCAAAAAAGATCTAAAGACATGACACCACTAGGTGTTATGTAGTGAAATCTCCAAAATGGCTAGTATGATCAATGACTCCAGAATGATACGATAGGTCCTAATGATATGCACAAAAGAGAGTTCCATACAAACAAGCGGCCGATCAAGTACCTGAGAATTCACATACTAAAAGGTCAACATAACGTTGGTGAGTTCATAAGTTTAAGTAAAATCAGAACTGTGATTGACAACAAAGTTTGACATAAGATTATCACCCATTTGACAATTTGTTAAGATACTGTAATTATTATTACTCCCATGAACCTTGATTTCCGGATTACCACTATGACTGATTACCCACTCATGTACCGTATTGACTATAATAACCGGAGTCAGGATTGGAGCGACCAATCAGGATAGGGGCGTTAACCCAATTATGATCTATTCACGAGTCATCGTTTCTTTTGAAATAAATCGTATTCAATTAATAGTGGGGTTTTCATCATAACATGAATCAACATGAATGCGACGGGATGGATGAATAGCTCATGTAATCAACAACGGTAACAGATTATCTACTTTTCAGGCATGATATGTGTTATATGAATTCTTCCCCAAAAGCATTTAAAACAATTCAAAAGAGGGGCCGTGAAACTCACCTGAGTTCGACAGTTCCCAGATAATACATACAACAGTTATCAGATAAACCTAGCAGCCCTAAATCAAGTATAAGACGACTTAAGGTCTATGGATTGGATATGACAATTAAGTCACTCCCAATTAGTTGGCCAAGTCTTGACGTCATGGTGACCCAAGAGTTCAGTTGATAATCTATTGACTTAAGGAATTATTTATTAACAATAAATAATTGAAATTACGATAACATTCCAGAAAAGAAGGATTTATATATTATCAAAATATATAAGGGTTTCCTATGTTATATAATGATATGGCCAATATTTAACCCAGTAACTATTACTTCAAGTTATGTGCTCAAATAGGTTCACAATGACTGTTAACGGTAAAAAGCCCGAAACGTGCGGTTTTATCGTTATTTACCAATACGCGTTATTTTCTAATATTTTTAGGAAATATGATTGTATAAATAAAAAAAATTTATTTTCATCAAAGGATCTCAGAAAATACAAGTTCAGGTATTTAATATCTTAGGTCGTTGGTTTTACCGGTACGCACCCGATCTTGACAGTTTCGTCCATGTGACTCGTTTTGTGACACGATAGGTTATCAAAACACTTTTTAAACATATCCCAAGTCATTTTAGGTCCATAAAAGTGTTCCAAATCAGGTTTGACCATACCTGACCTATTTTACAAAAACAGGGTTTCCGAGTCCGTTAAATACCCATTATTAAGTCGGGTTTTCCCTACGTTTAGTACTTTTATAGAGGGACCAATCTAGCAAGGTTTTAACTCAATTTTTTATGCCAAAGTTTACTGTTGGAGGTCCTAAGGGGCTGTCCAAAATTTGGGCTATTTTCGAGGTGTCTGTTTTCAGGTTTTAACACTTTATTTTGGGGTTTTGGGGGTTCTAAACCCATTTCTAGAAAAAGTATCTTCACAAAAGTTGTTTCAAACAAGTCAAAAACAGTCCCTATGGATTTGGATATGTCAAATTCGGACATTGAGATTTTGGTCAAAATCTAGCATGATTATGGGACTTAAAACATGATTTAGGCTATGATTAACCATTCTAAGGCCATGGATCTATGTGTTCATGCAATATATCATTTCTAACATATTATAGCGACATATCACATCATCAAAAATGTGTATCTATGATCTCATGACAAGTAAACATGTTAACTAAACAAGATTAACATAGATTAGGGTTTTTCTAAACTTTTAACCACCATAGATCATCATAATGTTCAAGACTTGTCAAGGGAGTGCTAGGATCATGAATATACGCATGGATAAGTGATCTAACAAGATGATCATGAAGTACATCCGTGGAAACTTACTTGTTCTTGAAATATTTTCAAGAAAATGGAAGGAAAAGATGATGAGGATGCTTCTTTGATGCTTCTAGTGGACCTGGATCCTTGGATTGATGCTTGATCTTAAGAAAACGTAGAGAAGAGAGAGAGATCCGTAAAGAGGGAGGGAGGGAGAGAAGTGGTGGGAGGTGAAAATGTTTAGGGTTTGCATTGAGGAAGAGTGTGTGTTTATGTGTTTATATATAGATGGGAAATGAACTAGGATGTGTTTGGGTGAGGCGCACAAACCGGTTGGGGGGGGGGGGGGTCTTATTACGGGTTTGGGTTTGGGTTAAGAGGGATAAGGAACAAGAGTGTAAGTGTTGTGTGTGTGGTGTGTTGCGTGAACCAAAGAGAAAATGCGAGGGGGTCGGGTTTGGTTGGCCGACGGGATGGGAGGGAGAGGGTGAGGTGATGAGATAGGGAATGGGGTGTGAGGGTGGTTAGTTGATGATGATGAGGCGTGGTGGTGGAGTGTGTAAGTTGATTGGTATGTGAGGGGAGGTGGTGGTTGAGGTTGCATGGGGTGGGGCCGACTAGGGGGTGGCGACGGTGTGCGGTGGTGGTGGCGCCCGAGGGCGGTGGTGATTAACGGTGGCGGGTGATGGTTTGCATGCAACATGCAAAGGTGACGGGTTCGGGTACAAATAAAATAGAAATGGTTAGGTTCTATTTTTGTCGGGATCGAATGCGATTAACCAGTGAAATACTTCGTGAGTTTTGGTTTTAAAATTTTGACACGAGCGATGATCGGTGATACAGTCTAGATAAAAATGTTCTATTTTTATTACAAACGTTAAACGATACGTTAAATAAATATTTAACGAAAACACTTTAAATATTGGACGTTACGATTAATATTTTCTACGCATTGGTTTTATAAAAATATTAGACGTCTGAATCGACGAGTTCGTAAGTATTTAAATACTACGAAGGTGACGGGAATGATAAATAAAAATATTATTTTTATTTTTCTTGTTCTTAAAGTTTCACTGATAATAAATATATTATTTCACAATTTAAGGCGGACGATTATCGTTTCTATCGCGGGCTCACGTCAAGACTAAAATAAGTTGGCATAATGTGTTATCAAGGTTAACAAACATATATTATATACACAACTAACAGTTAAACAGACAATTAAAGGAGATTATTGACTTGAGAAACTTACGAGTTGTCACACTAAACGGGGTTGCCAGAGAGATATATGGAACCGACGTTGTCACAGTAGACAAGTGAGGCTTAAGTCAGAGGCTGATGAAGCTCAAGAAGGAGATTCTGTAACCAACAAAGTTCCGCAATGTAACAACCCATAAGTTTACAAGGACTTAAAGATAATATATACTTATGTGTTAACTGTGTTACGTAACTGTTTACTTGCAACGTGTCAATTTTATCATAATTACATTCATTTACAATAGGAAAATAGTCTTGACGTAGCCTTAATTCATGTTGAAAACGATACTTGAACATGATGACTTCTTTGCACAAAATGGTCGCTGGAACTTCAATATTTAAAAAGCGACTAACCAAATTCGTTTATCAGATTTACCAAACTATGTGGTAAACCCCATGCATGATCTCATCATCTTGGGATATATTATTATTATCATTTATCATTTTACGTTCATTTTAAACGTAAATGTTGATCAACCTTTTATCATTTTATGACACACATATTTCACATATGACTTATACAAACAAATTCGTATTAAATAACAATGTGTTTAGACAACGACAACAAAACGAGACTTGTGATCGAATCCCTACGTTAACATCGATTTATTTTACGTCCAAAACAATCCATAAAGCTTTATTATCGTTCACGACGAATGTATTTTTACATGCATGCAATATATATATACATGCAACGTAATATTTTCATTTTATTAACCCTCGAGTATTTTCATTCCAAACCGAGTCATTATTTTTATTATTTTATGTCGTCGTGGATAAATATTTTATAAACTTTCAAACCCGATTCGATTTATCTTTCTTTTCCTTTCTCCTAGTCACGGCCCGTCACTTTTTTTCCCCTCTCCCTCTCGTGTGGCTTGACCCGGACGGCCACGGGGTCGAACCCGTGACCCGCCCCCTCTCCTTGGCCGGTTACGAGACCAACAAACCACCACCATTACCATTTAAATGATCTGATTAGTTGTGTACTTGTGTTGACCTCCATTAGATACCCTTCACATCAACACTAGACAACCTCTTTGCACCCTATGCATGCTTTAACAAAAATAGGTAGAAGTTGTTTCAAGAGAAGCCAAGGTGATGGACCATTGGTCCATAGTTTCCCACCAAAAATCCCTCCCTTTTTTCCTCTAGTTGCAGCCATGAACCCTCTAATTGGCACCCACATAACACAAGATTACAAGCCTCTTGAACCCCCTTGGAGCACCCCCATGAGCCGGCCAACCAGAGGGCTCGAACCCGAGTCCCTTCCTTCTCTTTTCGGCCCATACACATCACACACACACACACACACTAACGCTTAGACTTTTATTTACCCACATAACTTACTAGATATTTATCTCAAGTCAAGACCCAAACACTCATTCTCTCCATCTCTTTACCTCTCTCGGCTCACTCTCTCTCTCTCGGTTACATTTGAACCGCCACACCCCCAAACACATATCCAAACACTCCCAATTTACTTACTCTCTCACATCTACACTTTAACTCAACCTAGCATTCATTAGTTACTTTCACTTCTCATAAACATTCTCCTTTCTCTCTCCCTTTAAAGAACCGTAAGTCCTCTCTCTCTCTACTCTCTCTCTAGATTTTCTACTCAAACTCTCATTCTCTTGATGATACATGATGCTAGGAAGCAAGAACACTCAAGAACAACCATCATCATCATCATTTTTGGCCATCATTATCTCCTAACAAGGTTCCATCTTCACTTCTTCTAGTAAAATCTTGTTCTAGCAAGTATCCTTAGTTTCCTTTCATGACTAGAACACTCCATTAGCAAGTCTTAACCTATATTGTTGTCTAAACATCATTTTACCCCATAAGAGCTTACTTACTTGTATTTATCTTCATGTTCCACCATGTATTTACCTACTAGGAGCTCATGATAGTCTTTCCCTTCAAATTTTATGTTCAAACTTAGCTTGGTTGGACTTTTACACAAGTATTTGTTTAGTTTGCATTTTTAGACAATAACTTTGTATTTATTGTGTATTATGTGTTGATCTTGTACCTTGGGACCCCTTGATGCCTATGACACGTTTTTTAAACTCTTAATCTAGTCAAAATTCGATATCTTGGACTTTAGAAAGAATACTAGTGCTTAAAATCACCATAGCAAACTTTTACATACAAACGTACACTTTAAAAACCCTAGAAAATGCTTTTCACTATAGATCCGTTTTGACCAGAAAATTTAGACTTATAAACAGTAGGTTGTGATGTTTTAAATGACTTTAGAACATGGCCAAAAGATCCCTTAACAAATTACTTGAATTTGGGCACAAACCGTGACTAAAACCGACACCCGACGGGCCCGAAAACACCATTTTTGTAAGGAAACCCAAATCTGGTCCAAATGAACTCATAGGTTTATTTTAATGGTAAAAACATGTTTAAAAATGCATATGGTGAATTTAGGAACCTAACAGTGTCATTTAACGGGCAAACGGGAACAAAACGGCAAAACCGACACAAAATCCACCAAACCGGCAAATTAATGCAAACCGACACCTAAAATAATTATCTACCTATTTTGGACAGAAATTAATCATATTTTATTAAACTTGATTGATTTCTAACTTAAACAGATAAATATCGTGTAATCGGCGGTTACCGCGAAATCGCCCGGTTTTCGACTAACTAGTCAAAATAACTAATTTTCATATAAAAACCATCATTTTGACTTAATATTTATTTCTATAAATATTTACCATCTTTAAATATTATTTAGGAAATTTTGTATATCTTATTTAATTAAAAATATATAATTTACATTATTTCCAAATAAATACATAACCGGATACATTCACTTTGACTTTTCAAATCACTTAACCCTAAGGCTACCATGACGTCAAGACTTGACCTACCAAATTGGTTGACATTAATGTCAACCCAATTACTTAATATTATTGCATGTCTTGTAATTATCTAGGCTTGCATTTTCTGTTGATAGTATGTATTCCCGACTACCGTTTCTGAATCATGTGAGTTTTTCACGGCCCCTTTTTCCTTTAACTATTTTATCTTTAAGGGAGAATTCATACATACATTTTACCATGTTAGACAATTAGACCTTATTATCATAACTGTTTCATATGCTTTTCCATTGTCCACACTTGTTATCTCATGTTCATTCATGCTATTACCCAAACCCCACTATTAACTGAATCCGATTAATTATCATTTGCAATGGTAACGTTTGAATAGATCTATCAGGTTAACGCCCCTGCTCTGATTGGTAGCTCCAATCGTGACTCCGTCTTTTAGTCAAAGAGTACAAATTGTTATGTCATATCTATGCGGTACCAACCGGACAAAAGGTACCAAGAGTGGGTAAACATTCAGTTTCGGTATTCAGGGTACATGGTAACTTTATCAACTAGTCTTATCAGATATTGTCAATTATTAACATGAACTGTTTTCAATTACTATTTTCATTCAACCTTAACTGCTAGCACTTTAAACCTATGAAACTCACCAACAATTATTTGTTGGCCATTTTCTCGTATGAATTCTCAGGTACTTGAACTTAATTATTGTGCATGCATCGGACCTGCTTTTTTGTTTCCTACCTTTGCATCTTAGGACTTTTCATTTTTTTCTAGAGTATGGTTTGACTTTTGGAGATTTTCCTGACATAACACCTAACGGTGTCATGTCCTAAAAATCTTTTGAAAACTCATGTGTTGTAACTTAACCAATTTACTTATCTTATTACAATTAATCCGCTGCGTAATGATATTGGAAAAACTCCCATTTACTCCAACAATTTAACAATTTCCAAAACGGCTCTAGTTGTTGAACCATCCAGAGTACGTTCATAACCTTGACTGTGATAACCTTTTTCGCATCCTGACACAAATCTTACAGGGTGTGTGTAACATCCCACATTGGTGGGGAGGGGAACTAAGCATGCCTTTATAAGGGTGTGGATACCTCCCCCACCAAGACGCGTTTTAAATCCGTGAGGGGCGGATGCCTGAGGGCATGCCGGCTGCCAAAGCGGACAATATCTTGGTTCGACGGGTCTGGGCTGTTACAGTGTGACAGAGTGGTATCAGAGCCAAGGTTATAGAACTAGATTGCATACATAGGGTCTAAACTATAGCCTAAGCTCTGTTAGTCATACTTGCATGCATCACTATTTGCATATTTGACTGATTCACATATCATACGTAACATATATATTATCATCATTACTTGGAAACTTTGTCGTAGCATGGCTTCTCACGGACCGATTGACTTGACTTCTGACTCTGATACTGAGGCACATTTCGACTTGGAGCAGCCAGCATCACCCGTCACTACTGAGGCTACATCGCCTCCTCGTTCACCGACCAGTGTTCTCGATGGCCCTTACAATGCCGAATCCGAGCCGGAGGATGATTCGAAGACTGATGAGGAACCGGAGGAGTACGCGCCCTTCACAGTGGACATCACCGATGCAGATGAGGAGGGAGATACTCTCATTATTACCCTATCCGCTTCTAGCCCTGTTTCTCCCGATCGTGAGACCTCGTTCCGACCATACCGCTCCATGCCCAACGGTCCCCTCCGTATGCTTACCCCTAGGAAGTCAGTCAAGCATAGTAGACATCACGTTTCCGGTCCAGTTACTGAGTCTGAGTCGTCCCGTAAACGGTCCCTCTTCCCAGAGCCCGATGAGCTACCTGCTGAACCAGAGACGATGCCACCCAAGAAACGGGTGAGATTTGCCGACAGCACTTTTGAGATCGGAGAGCCATCCACCACTGCAGATACCCAGGACGTGCCATTGCCACCTCATGCCCCAGCACCTTCTGATGTACCTAGCCCTGTTCTTTCTGGTATCCCTGTTGACTCCCTTGTATCATCCCTCTTTGCTTGCATCGCCCGTCGTGACGATGAGATCAGTCAGCTTCACGCCACCATCCGTAGCCTTGCTCCACCAGCCACTATCACTGACCTTGCCACCCGTCTTGCTGTCCTGGAGGCCCGTGTGATCTCCCAGGACCAGGCCATCGACACCTTACATGTTCACCTGTCTGACGTTTCTGGCGCCACCATTGAGGCCAACCAGTCCAACTGAGCTCTCGCAGCTACTACCCCCTCGGCGGAGGATTTCGCCGGCATTATCCGTGTGTTGCTGATAGTGATTATCCAGATCCTCGACATTGTTGATTGTGCACCATTTCATTAGAGTTGTTATTTCATGGAGTGACTGTTACTCTTTATGGTATTATTATGATGTATTCGAAACTTGTATTATTGGTGAATCTGTTTTTATCACCGGACAAATGTTTATGTTGGTCTGAACAATTTTGGACAAGAATTGATTATGCTGTAGCATGTACCATTATTATCAACTTTGGTGTACTTTGTAATGTAATGTGTTGCTATGTTATGTTATATTGTGGTGATTGTTATGGATTTTGGCATGTCATGTTTTGATTGCATTCACTTATACTATGTATAATGTCTTACTTTATTTTATCTGACACAATTTAAAGTAGAATGTCAAGACGCACGAATCGTGATAGTGACCCTACTGAACCCCCAACCCTGGACGCCGCGGCTATCGAAGCCCTGATTAACCAGCGCATAACCGATGCACTTGCAACCGCTGAAGTAGATCGAGCTTATGCCTCAAACGGAAGGAGATCAAGATCCCCTGGTGGTAAGACTAAAGACTTTTCTTCTACGACCGGAAGATTTATGACTATAATTGTACGAATTGTATTCAAGGTTTTGAGTAACTTACACGTGTCCGGGAATGCTCTTACAAGGATTTCATGAATTGCAAGCCCTTGCACTTCAAGGGTACTGAAGGAGCCGTTGGACTCATTCGTTGGTTTGAAAAGATGGAATCTGTGTTCCGTATGTGTAACTGTCTCGATGGTTTCAAGGTCAAGTACGAGTCTAGCGTGTTCGGAGAAGGAGTTCTAACTTGGTGGAACTCTCATGCTGAAGCCCTCGGACAGGACCAGACTTAATCCATGGCTTGGAACAAACTAAAACTACTCATGCTCGATGAGTACTGTCCTCGTGAGGAACTGCAACGACTAGAAGTCGAATTCTGGAACTTGACTATGAATGGATCAGACATAGCTGCTTACCCGCCGATTCCACGAATTGGCACACATCTGCCCTACAATGGTAACCCCTCTGCACAAGAAAATCGAGAGATACATTTGGGGTCTTGCCCCCGCCATTCAGGGAAGTGTTATGGCTTCTAACCCCGCAAAACTCCAAGCTGTTATCCGCCTGGCTCACAATCTGACCTATCAGGCAAACCACCAAGGCTTGTCTTTCTCTCGTAAGGTTGTTGAATCCAAAGTTGTACCTGTATTATCTGTTCACTCTAGCCAGCTGAAACCTGACCGCAAGCGCAAACGCGGCCATGATGGAAAGAGGAAGAAATCTTTTGATTTTCCTGAGAAAACCCCTGAAGCCGTGAAGGCTTATGCTGTAACAGCTCCTGCACCTTATGCAAGAAAACCTGGATACACAGGAAACCAGCCCCTGTGTGGAAAATGTAACCTGCACCATACCCTGGATTGTAGCAATGTCTACTGCAAAGGCTGCAAGGCAAAAGGTCACATTCACCGAGATTGCCCAAACCGTTCGAACAAGACGCACCCCGTTGGAACCTGCTTCGAGTGTGGCAGCACTGGCCACTTCATAAATGAATGCCCAAAGCTCAAACGAGAACCTGCCAGAAGAAGAGCCTTTGTGCTCAATGCTGCTGAAGCCCGTCAGGATCCCCACACCGTAACAGGTACGTTCTAATCATTTTGCTTCCGTTTTGTTTGACACTGGTGCCGACAAAAGCTTTGTGTCTAGTGAGTTTAGAAACTATCTTAACGTCACGCCAACTAGATTAGACACTAAGTATATAGTTGAACTAGCCGATGGTAAACAAATCGGATCGGTAATCTTTTCCAAACTGCTCTTTGAACTTATCCGGTCATCCCTTCTCGATCGATCAATTTCTGGTACAATTTGGAAGTTTCGACGTAGTCGTTGGAATGGATTGCTTGACTAAAAATGGTGCCGAAATCATTTGCCATGAGAAAAGAGTCAAGATACCCCTCCCCGACGACGAAGTTCTGACAATTCAAGGAGATCGTAGTGGAACCAAGCTAGACATCATCTCATGCATGAAAGCCCAGAAGTTTATGCGCAAAGGCTACCCTGCCCTCTTAGCTCACATAACAGCTAGTCAATCCGAGGAAAAGAAACTGAAGGACGTTCCCATCGTACGAGACTACCCTGAAGTCTTTCCCGATGATCTTCCAGGCTTGCCACCCGCCAGGCAAGTTGAATTCCATATCGATCTGGTACCCGGAGCTGCACCCGTTGTAAAAGCCCCTTACCGTTTAGCCCCGTCTTAAATGAAAGAATTTTCGAATCAGTTGCAAGAACTACTTGACAAAGGTTTTATCAGACCCAGTTTCTCTCCTTGGGGCGCTCCTGTTCTCTTCGTCAAGAAGAAGGATGGATCTTTCCGGATGTGTATCGACTATCGCGAGTTGAACAAGCTTACCGTAAAGAACTGATATCCACTCCCTCGAATCGACGACCCGTTCGACTAGTTGCAAGGTTCCAGTTATTATTCTAAAATCGATCTTCATTCTGGATATCATCAACTGAGCGTTCGTGAAGAAGACATTGCGAAAATTGCTTTTCGTACGCGCTATGGACACTATGAATTTCTCGTTATGCCCTTCGGACTAACCAACGTGCCTGCCGTCTTCATGGATTTGATGAATCGCGTCTGCAAACCGTACCTCGATAAATGCGTAATCGTTTTCATTGACGACATCTTGATCTATTGGCGTAGCAAGGACGAACACGAGAAGCACCTGAAGCTTATTCTGGAACTATTGAAGAACGAGAAGTTGTACGCCAAATTTTCAAAATGCGAATTCTGGTTATGAGAAGTGCATTTCTTAGGTCACGTAATCAACGCAGCTGGAATCCACGTGGATCCCACAAAAATTGAAGTTATCAAGGATTGGAGTCCGCCTACCAACCCTTCCGAGATACGGCAATTTTTGGACTCGCCGGTTATTACCGAAGATTTATCGAAAACTTCTCCAGAATAGCCCAGCCATTGACCGCCTTGACGCAAAAGGACAAGAAATTTGTTTTGGATCACAAAGCCGAACAAGCTTTTCAAACCCTGAAGCAAAAGCTGTGTAACGCACCCATACTATCCGTACCAGATAGATGTGAAGATTTTTGTGTTTACTGCGATGCCTCACACCAAGGTTTTGGCTGTGTGTTAATGCAACGAGACAAAGTCATTACTTACGCTTCGCGACAGCTAAAAGTTCACGCGAAGAACTATACTACTCAGGATTTGGAACTTGGAGACGTCGTCTTCGCCCTTAAGATTTGGAGACACTATCTCTACGGTACTGAATGCAAAGTTTATACCGACCACAAGAGTCTTCAACACATCAGAAGGAGTTGAACATGAGACAACGCCGATGGATTGAACTGTTCAGCGACTATGACTGTAAAATCCTGTACCATCCTGAAAAGGCTAACGTCGTTGCTGATGCCTTGAGCAGGAAGGAACGTATCAAACCCCTTCGTGTCAAATATGTTGCCATGACCATTCAAACCGGTCTCGTCACTCAAGTTTTAACAGCACAAGCTGAAGCCTTGAAAGAAGACAACATCCAAGACGAAAGTCTCTGTGGCATGGATCAACACCTCGAAACTAAGCCTCGTGGATTACAGTATTTCGTTAATCGTCTGTGGCTACCCGTCTATGGAGATCTTAGGAGCCTAGTCCTTCATGAAGCTCATAAACCCGATATTTCATTCACCCCGGAGCTGATAAGATGTACCACGACCTACGTATGTTATATTGGTGGCCGAACATGAAAGCTGAAATCGCTAAGTACGTTGGTAAATGCTTAACTTGCGCCAAAGTTAAGGCCGAGCATCAGAAACCTTCCGGTTTACTCGTCCAACCCATCATCCCCGAGTGGAAGTGGGAATGCATTGCCATGGACTTTATCACCAAGTTACCCAAGAGCCGCAAGGGTAACGATTCCATTTGGGTAATTGTCGATCGTTTGATAAAATCTGCTCATTTCCTCGCCATGAAGAGAAAGATTCCGTGGAACACATAACAAGGATGTACATGAAGGAAATATTCTCTTCACATGGAGCCCTGATTTCTATCATCTCCGACAGAGATGGCCGTTTTACCTCTCATTTCTGGAAATCTTTGAAGAAGGCCATCGGTACTCGCCTCGATATGAGTACTGCCTATCATCCGCAAACTGACGGTCAAAGCGAACGAACAATTCAAACTCTCGAAGATATGTTGCGTGCCTGCGTCATTGATTTTTGTAATAACTGGGATGAACATCTGCCATTGTGCAAATTTTCGTACAACAACAGCTATCACACTAGCATCCAGTGTGCACCTTTCGAGGCACTGTACGGAAGGAAGTGTCGATCGCCTATCTGTTGGTTCGAAGTTGGTGACAGCCAACTGACAGGCCTAGAAGTTGTGATAGAAACCACTGAAAGAATCACACAGATTCGAGATCGCTTGAAAGCCGCCCGCGATCGCCAGAAGAGCTATGCAGATAACCGTGGTAAACCCTTATCCTTCGCGAAAAGCGACAAAGTATTACTGAAGGTATCCCCGTGGAAAGGCGTCATACGTTTTGACAAACGTGGCAAGTTAAATCCTCGCTACATTGGTCCATTTAAAATCATTGAAACAATAGGACCCGTCGCGTACCGACTACTTCTGCCGCCCGAGCTTAGTAACGTTCACGATGTGTTTCACGTCAGTAATCTGAAGAAGTGCCTTGCCGAAGAAGACCTCACCGTTCCCTTCGATGAGATACACTTGGATGAATCCCTACAATTCGTTGAAGAACCAGCCGAGATCGTCGACCGCGCAGTCAAGAAATTGAAGCATAGACGTATACCCCTCATTAAAGTTCGTTGGAACTCCTGCCGTGGTTCTGAATTCACATGGGAACGCGAAGACTAGTTTCGCGCCAAGTATCCCCATCTCTTTCCTGTAGCAGCCGCTTAGCCATGATGACAAGCTAAATTTCGGGACGAAATTCTCCCAACTAGGGGAGGATGTAACAACCTGTAAGTTCCCAAGGACTTAAACCGATAATATATACTTATATGTTTACTGTGTTACGTAACTATTTACTTGCAACGTGTCAATTTTATCATAATTACATTCATTTACGATAGGAAAATAGCCTTGACGTAGCCTTAATTCATGTTGAAAACGATACTTGAACATGATGACTTCTTTGCACGAAATGGTCGTTGGAACTTCAATATTTAAAAAGCGACTAACCAAATTCGTTAATCAAATTTACCAAACTATGTGGTAAACCCCATGCATGATCTCATCATCTTGGGATATATTATTATTATCATTTATCATTTTACGTTCATTTTAAACGTAAATGTTGATCAACCTTTTATCATTTTATGACACACATATTTCACATATGACTTATACAAACAAATTCGTATTAAATAACAATGTGTTTAGACAACGACAACAAAACGATACTTGTGATCGAATCCCTACGTTAACATCGATTTATTTACGTCCAAAACAATTCATAAAGCTTTATTAACGTTCACGACGAATGTATTTTTACATGCATGCAATATATATATATACATGCAACGGAATATTTTCATGTTATTAACCCTCGAGTATTTTAATTCCAAACCGAGTCATTATTTTTATTATTTTACGTCGTCGTGGATAAATATTTTATAAACGTTCAATCCCGATTCGATTTATCTTTCTTTTCCTTTCTCCTAGTCACGACCCGTCACTTTTTTTCCCCTCTCCCTCTCGTGTTGCTTGACCCGGACGACCACGGGGTCGAACCCGTGACCTACCCCCTCTCCTTGGCCGGTTACGAGACCAACAAATCACCACCATTACCATTTACATGATCTAGTTAGTTGTGTATTTGTGTTGACCTCCATTAGATGCCCTTCACATCAACACTAGACAACCTATTTCCACCCTATGCATGCTTTAACAAAAATATGTAGAAGTTATCTCAAGAGAAGCCAAGGTTATGGACCATTGGTCCATAGTTTCTCACCAAAAATCCCTCCCTTCTTTCCTCTAGTTGCAGCCATGAACCCTCTAATTGGCACCCACATAACACAAGATTACAAGCCTCTTGAACCCCCTTGGAGCACCCCCATGAGCCGGCCAACCAGAGGGCTCGAACCCGAGTCCCTTCCTTCTCTTTTCGGCCCATACAAATCACACACACACACACTAACACTTAGACTTTTATTTACCCACATAACTTACTAGATATTTATCTCAAGTCAAGACCCAAACACTCATTCTCCCCATCTCTTTACCTCTCTCGGCTCACTCTCTCTCTCTCTCTCGGTTACATTTGAACCGCTACACCCCCAAACACATATCCAAACACTCCCAATTTACTTACTCTCTCACATCTAAACACTTTAACTCAACCTAGCATTCATTAGTTACTTTCACTTCTCAAGAACATTCTCCTTTCTCTCTCCCTTTCAAGAACCGTAAATCCTCTCTCTCTCTCTCTACTCTCTCTCTAGATTTTCTACTCAAACTCTCATTCTCTTGATGATTCATGACGCTAGGAAGCAAGAACACTCAAGAACAACCATCATCATCATCATTTTAGGCCATCATCATCTCCTAACAAGGTTCCATCTTCACTTCTTCTAGTAAAATCTTGTTCTAGCAAGTAGCCTTAGTTTCCTTTCATGACTAGAACACTCCATTAGCAAGTCTTGACCTACATTGTTGTCTAAACATCATTTTACCCCATAAAAGCTTACTTACTTGTATTTATCTTCATGTTCCACCATGTATTTACCTACTAGGAACTCATGATAGTCTTTCCCTTGAAATATTATGTTCAAACTTAGCTTGGTTGGACTTTTACACAAGTATTTGTTTAGTTTGCATTTTTAGACAATAACTTTGTATTTATTGTGTATTATGTGTTGATCTTGTAACTTTGGACCCCTTGATGCCTATGACACGTTTTTTAAACTCTTAATATAGTCAAAATATGTTATCTTGGACTTTAGAAAGAATACTAGTGCTTAAACTCACCATAGCAAACTTTTACATACAAAAGTACACTTTAAAAACTCTAGAAAATGCTTTTCACTATAGATCCATTTTGACCAGAAATTTTAGACTTATAAACAGTAGGCTGTGATGGATTAAATGACTTTAGAACATGGCCAAAAGATCGTTTAACAAATTACTTGAATTTGGGCACAAACCGGGACTAAAACCGACACCCGACGGGCCCGGAAACACCATTTTTGTAAGGAAACCCAAATCTGGTCCAAATGAACTCATAGGGTTATTTTAATGGTAAAAACATGTTTAGAAATGCATATGGTGAATTTAGGAACCTAACAGTGTTATTTAACGGGCAAACGAGACCAAAACAGCAAAACCGACAAAAAATCCACCAAACTGGCAAATTAATGCAAACCGACACCTAAAATAATTATCTACCTATTTTGTACAGAAATAAATTATATTTTATTGAACTTGATTGATTTCTAACTTAAACGGATAAATATTGTGTAATCGGCAGTTACCGCGAAAT
>JBCNJP010002466.1:0-24515 GCA_039602395.1 Deinandra increscens subsp. villosa | reverse complement strand
ATGGTTATATATGTTTATCATGTTTGATTATCTTGTGATATGGCCACTCATATTAAACATTGGTTGCGTGACAAATTATGACAAATGGTCACGGTATATTAATTTTAGGTGGCTAAAAGAAGAATACCAACAGTGTACGGCGCTTGTAATCATTACTACTTCATTTACTTTATCTTTCAAATCTCCATCTACCACGCCCCTCGAGTATCGATATATACTATCTCTGTATCAGTTTTCATCATCATCTCCACCATGACCCTTTTCTCCCAGTCTTTCTCTCTGTGTTTTTCGTCCATCATCGATGGCAAAAAATGTGGAATTGGCGTCATCCGTATGTGGAAAACGGTAAGTTATCATCTTCACCACTGAAATTCGATTGAAATTTTCGTCTCAGATTTGGTAATTTTTTCTTGTGCAGGGAAAGATTGCACTCTGTATCTCCTGCGAGCAGATTTTAAGTTATTGTGGAAACCATGGAGACGAGGAGTCTCTAATGGTTCATACAAATGCTTTACTGAGAGCAGATTTTAAGTTATTGTGTAATTTTATAACAGTCAGCAGTAAGGGCACATGTTGAGGTTTGCAGGACTTGTATTCTTCAGGTGCTTCTCTCCCTTTTGGCCCCACGAGCCTGATTTTTCTTCGGCCACTTCTTCTCCCTTTTGGCCCCATGAACCCGATTTATCATCAGCCACTTCTTCACCATTTTCAGTTGATCATAAGCAATTGCATGTGAGAAAGCAAAGAAGGAATTGTTCTCTCTTTTCACTTGATCAGAAGCAAGTGCATGTGAGCAGCAAAGAGGGATTTTTCTTCAGTCGCTTCTTCTCCCTTTTAAGTTAGTAGTTTTTCAGTTGTAATTTTATAGATCAATGTATTAATGGAATCATACCCTTTGGATTATGTATGTAATTGTGTTTGTTAAAGCAGCAGTTGATTTTGTTTGTTTATTTTTGACTTTTATTGACTCTGGTTTGGTCAAAGAGAGGAGACCTGCAGGCACAATCAAAAAAAGGAAACACTTGACTCAAAATTAAGATCCATAATATATATTCCAGAATACATAAAGAAAAAAAAACAAATATTGTTGATACTGTAGTTTGCTAAGATTCAAAAACATTACAATGATGATCAATTAATCGGTGGTTTTTCGTAATATCATTCCAGTACAGTCAGCTCTATGGTAAACATTGTGACGTGTATCTACGGATGGCAATACATTATCGTTGTGAGGAAAAACTACCGTACTAAATTCTTCATTGGCATCGTCTTCATAATAATCTCTGTAATTTCTGGGAGGTGTCATAAAGACAATATGCAGTTTTTTATCCAGCTGGTCTTTGACGTAAAACAACTGTTGTGCTTGTGACGCGAAAATGAACGAGGTCCTCCTTGTGACCTAGTCTTTTAAGGTTGACCAAAGTGTAACCAAGACTATCTTTTTTGACCCCCTGTGTATTCTCAACCCAGTCGCACATAAATAGAGGGATGGTTTTCATATGGTAATCTAGTAGCCATAACTCTTTTAAAACCCCATAGTAAGGTTTTTTTCCATAGGTTAAGACCTCGTTAGAGATGTGAATGTCATTTACCTCTACACCAACCCCGCTGTTCTGGTAAACCCTACCGTCTCGAGATTTTGTACGAAATGAATAGCCATTGATGTCATATACTTCATATTTCCTCACGCTTCTGTGCGGACCATGTGAAATCCACCTAACGGTCTCTGATATAGTTTCTGGGGACTCCGCCATCTCCTTTTCAACCTGAAATTCATAGTAGGTTCATCAGGAGAGTTCATTAGGAATAGGAAGATTATAGCTCTTCCAAAAATAAAATAAAGTTGTTTCGGACAACTCAGGTCAGTTGTTCCGGAAAGTTACAGTTCATCCGGAATTAAAACTATAAGAAAAATAGTTTCAGTTCACCAGGAAGGTTATAGTTCATCCGGATAGAAAATAGAGTTATTCCGGACAACTCAGGTCAGTTGTTCTGGAAAGTTACAGTTCATCCGGAATTAAAACTATAAGAAAAATAGTTTCAGTTCACCAGGAAGGTTATAGTTCATCCGGATAGAAAATAGAGTTATTCCGGACAACTCAAGTCAGTTGTTCCGGAAAGTTACAGTTCATCCGGAATTAAAACTATAAGAAAATAGTTTCAGTTCACCAGGAAGGTTATAGTTCATCCGGATAGAAAATAGAGTTGTTCCGGACAACTCAGGTCAGTTGTTCAGGAAAGTTACAGTTCATCCGGAATTAAAGCAATAAGCAAATTTAGCTGACCTTGTTGCGTAACCATTTACCAAATGTTGTGCTCTGCTTCTTAGTCAGGTCATTTAGTCTACTACCAGGATGTTCCTTTTCCAAAAATTTCATGTGTTCTCTGCAATTACATGAATTGAAGTTATCTATAAGAGTTTATAATTAATTAAACAGATAAAAAAAGGTTAATAATCCAAATTACTTACTCGATATAATGCTCAATTTCAGGCGTATTTAGCAACACAAATAAATGCGCTTTCGATAGGAGCTCTGGAGAGACTTCAACTGATCTACCAGCTGACCCAGGACTTCCATCCGCACTGCTATGCTTTTTAGTTGGAACACCAATAGTTGTGATGTTTTTTTGGTATTCGCTGAGAAACTCAATCGTTTCTTGTACGATGTTCTCCTCAGCAATGCACCCTTCTGGATAAGTTTTGTTTCTCACGTGGCCCTTAATTACCTTCATACACCTTTCAAATGGATACATCCATCGAAAGCATATTGGGCCACATAATTTTATCTCCCTAGTAAGGTGCACCGTCAAATGAAGCATAACATCAAAAAATGATGGCGGGAAATATTTCTCAAGCAGG
Organism: Deinandra increscens subsp. villosa; assembly: GCA_039602395.1. NCBI lineage: Eukaryota > Viridiplantae > Streptophyta > Magnoliopsida > Asterales > Asteraceae > Deinandra > Deinandra increscens. The sequence continues at coordinate 21,655 of JBCNJP010002466.1, read as the reverse complement.
CATAGTGTGACACAAAGATCTGCTTGCAATTTGTCTAGCTCTTCGACGTTGATCTCTTTGCTGCATATTGATTTGAAAAAAAAACAGAGCCTTATAATAGCATATCTTGTCGGTTCAGGCATGACTGACCGCATTGCAATTGGCAGAAACTGTTGCATCAGCATATGATAGTCATGTGACTTGAGCCCCACAAGTTTCTTGTCCTTTAGACTAACCAAACTAGAAAAGTTAGAACAATAGCCTTGTGGAACCTTCAAGTTATACAACGTGTCACAACACTTTTCCTTTTCATCTTTTTGTAACGTGTAACACGCTGCAGGAAGTACTATGTTGTTCTTGTTCTGTTTAGGCTGTAACTCTGGTCTTAACCCTAAAAAGTTCAGATCCTTTCTCGCATTCAGTCCATCTGTAGGGCTATTATTATGTAAGGCATGAACATTAGTTGGGCTTTTGTTAGTTAATTGTTTTGGGCTTAGTTTAGTAGTTATCTATGTGGACTAGTTAGTGTTTATGATTGGGCCAGATGTGGTGCTTCACTAGGTTTACGATTTTGGCATGAGGTGGTATAAATACCACCTCATTGTAATCGATATGCTTAAGCTTTTCTATAATTTACAATTTACGATTTCTCTCATCACAAGTGTGTTTACGATCCGCTTCAACTTGTAGTGGGTTTTCATCATTCAAGACTTCAATCTTTCACTTAGATTGTCGTCTATTTCTTCTACTATGTTTCTTGGATCAATCGTGTTTGAGGATTCCGCACTCGTATTCACGATCAAATATCGTGTTCTTGGTTGATTTCGGACCTACAATTGGTATCAGAGCTAAGAAACCTTAGTTTCGAGGCTCTCACGATATTGATTCAAGAGGATTTACTGGGTTGTTTGGGCTGTTTTGTTGAAGATTCGAAGGTGTCTTTGGGGTTTACGACTTGTTGCTGCTGCTGTGTTTTCGCATTGGTGTTTACGATTGCATCTCTGGGTTTCTATTGAAGATCGCTGTTTACGATTCAAGTTGGAGTTTTGGTGTGATTACGACATTGCTTGTTTACGATTTTCATCAAAAGCGTGTTCACGACTTCGTAGTCTTTTAGAGTTTACGATCGGGTTTGGGCATACAACTTTTCGTAATCATAGGTGGTGTTTACGACTTGTGTTTGAGTCGGAATCAGTGTTTACGACATCCGGAGTCGTAATCGGTGGGTCGTAATCGGTGTTTACGAGTATTTAAGGCGGTTTGTGTTTACGAGTGCCGACGTGTGATCGGAAACGGTGTATCACGATCGTAATCAGGTCTATTTGGATCGTAATCACCTGTATTTGGATCGCAATCACGTGTTATTTGGACATTTGGACTTTAGGTTTAAGCTTACCCAAGCTTTTGAAATGGATTTTGAGCCGAGCATGTACCAGAAATTGGATTTCGAGATCGGATCTATAACTCGTCCGCCAAGACTAACTTCAGCGGATAATTTCTTAGAGTGGAAGTACCGATTCGAAAATCATTTGAAGAGTGTGGATCTGAGACTATGGAGGGCTGTTCTCAATGGACCGTACACGCCTACTCACACAACGGGACCAAATGCAGGGAAAGAGAAGAAAGAGGATGAATATGATGATGATGACTGGGAGAGGTGCAACAAGGCTGAGAGGGCATTTTGCAATAATGACTATGGCCCTAACTCCAGACATCGCTCAGGGGTTCAAGCACTGCAAAACAGCAAAGCAACTGTGGAACGCTTTGATTGTTGCTTATGAAGGAAATCCAGATATCAAGGCTAGTAGGAAGCAGATGTTGAAGCAGAAGTTTAACTTGTTCAACCATGTCCAGGGTGAATCTTTTGAGGCTCAAGTTCAGAGGTATGTGTCACTTGATGGCAGAGATGTCCAGTTATGGTGTGGAGCCGGACACTGAAGACAAGAATTTGAAGTTGCTGAACAGTCTGCCTAAATCTTGGAACACCAATATATCCATCATCAAAGACAACAACAGACTGACTGAAGTGACTTTGGATGAATTAATTAACAAACTGAAGTCCAAGATGATAGATGATAAGCAGAGAGAGCTCAACCACATAAGCTCATCTAAGTTTGGCTGGGAAGTTGAATCAGGCTTTGCTATCGGAAGAAGTTGAGGGTAAGCATGAAGGAAAGGTTTACAGGGAAGTGGATCAAGCTCAGCTTCTATGGCTAATGCTTTTGTGGCACAGCCTCAAGGTAGTTCAAGCGGAGGTGTCAACTCTGGTAGATGTCAATGATCCTAACTTTGCCCTTGGTATGGGTTTCATGAACAGCTATCATGCCCTTGTGGCCGGGAATCTTGTACCTTCTGATATGCTGTCTGGTGATCTTAATCAGATAAATCCTGAGGACGTGGAGATGCTGGATGTCTCTTGGCAAATGGCAATGGCTGTCTTCAGAGCCAAGAAATTTATGGCCAAAACGGGAAGGAACGTCTGGAAGGATCAGGATAAAATCAGAATGGGGTTTGACAAGTCAAAGCTGAGGTGCTATAATTGTGATGAGTATGGTCACTTTGCCAGGGAATGCACGAAGCCAAAGAAAGAGAGGGTTGAAGAGAAGAAGGCAGCTGAGGTGAAAGGGTAAAGGGAGAAGCCAAGGCATTGGTGGTTCAGGGAGGTGGTGGTTATGACTGGACCCCCAGCTGAGGGATCTGACCCCAGATGAAGGATCTTAGCTTGTCACATGCTTTGATTGCTACTGCTGAAGAGGGTAATGAAGAACATCATGCTTTTGTGGTCACTGATGAAGGAAAGCCCGAGGAGACTGAGATAGAAGACAAGGAAGCATACGTTGCTGCTGCTGAGAACCTCAAGGTATGTTCTGATCCCACTTGTGCTCGTATTATTCCTGGTCTTAGACAAGTCTGTAAGAATTATCAACTAGAATTGTTTGAGGTCAAGTGTGAGAGGAGCTCATTTAAGGGTAGATGGGTAAAAGATGAGGAAAAGGTTAAGGCACAAAAGCTAGATATTGTGAAGTACCAACAGATAGCAACTGAGACAATCTATCCTGTATGATAATGCCAAGTTAGAAATAGCTGACCTTAGAAAGCAGGTAGATGAATTGACACATAAGAACTAATGAAATGCAGGTTCAGTTAGATGTGAATAAATTAAGAAACAAAAGAATGCTTCAGGCAGGTAAAGAACTATCTCAGGCTAGTCATTTGTGGTCAAGTAGGGAAACATACACCAGGATTTGGGTCGGAAAAGTCTGACAAGTCCGTGGCCGCAAATATTGTAATTCCCCCACCTATCCCTAGAGATATTATAGGAGTGCTCTATGAGGAGGATCAGGTAGAGAGAACTAGATTCAGGTTATCATGAAGCAGGTCCTCCTATAGATAGCTGTGTTGGTAGGAGTGACCCCTATGACAGAGGCAGAGAGTTAGAACAGAGAGAGACATGAGCATATATGGGACGGAGTAGTCAGAACAAGGTAGATGAACACAGAAATGAACCAGGCCCTTCCCAGGAATCATTAAACAATAATGTTAGTCCTACTAATGTTTCTGTTACATGTGCAGATGGTGTAGGCATTGAAGATGTATCTGGGGAGGATGCTGAATGCTTGAGAGTCAATGAGTGTCATGAGTCTAGTTGTTCTGTTGTTAGTTTACCTAAGGATGACGTTCTGGCATCTGTGTCAGAACTTGAAGCATCCAAGTCCAATCAAATTGTCTTGTTAAAACATGTTTCCAATCCTAATGAAGTCATTAGTTCTTTTAAAATGCGTGTTCCGAACACAAAGATTGGCCGTCAGTCTAAGCCCAATGATTTTGTTCCATATCCCCAGGTTGTGTCAACTTACAATAGAACTGATAAATCAAAATCTGAACAATTTTGTTTAATAACACAACCTGAAAAACATTCAAAACGTGTGATACACAAATGGGATGATCAACCTGAATGGAAGTCGTCTTACCCAAGACGCTCATACTTGTGTAGCAACGTCAATGGGCCTAGACAAATGAATTGTTTTGAATGTGGTCAACCAGGTCATTTTGCTGCAAATTGTATGAACAGACCCTATGAGCCATATTATCCACAGAACAAGCGGACAAATATGCTTGAGAAAATGATGAGGGGTGAGAACAGAACTCAAAAGCAGCAAGCTTCGTCACAGGGGAAGCAGAGTTCTGAACCAATGAAGACTCAAAAGTCTAAGGTTCTAAACACAAAAGCCCCAGTGACAAAGCATGTCAATGTAAGGAGAGATGTGGGCCAAACTTCAAAACCTGCTCATGCAGCTAAAGAAGTTTACAACAGACCTAACAAAGTTAAAACAAAGCCTTTTGAGAAACAAGTACAAAAAGTCAATCAGACTGCTGAACCTAAGGGTAAAGCAGTTATGGAACAACCAAAAACTGTTACTCAACCAAAACAAATGGTTTATACCAAATTAAAACTTGAGTGGACACCGGTTGTTAAAACAAAAGGTAAAAAGGCTGCATCTCCTCTAAGAAAAACATCACCCACAAAGAACTCTGCAAGTAGTTCAAACTCACAAAAGCAACCAAATTGGAAACCAAAAGTTAATGCTAAAACTGTAAATCAACCTGAATCAAAAGCAGGAATGTCTTTCAAAATGGTTAACTACATTGACTCCAAGGGAGTGCCCAGATCTGTTATGACCTGGGTACCTGACTCTAACTGATCTTTGATTTGTGTAGGGACAGCCTAGAAGATCTGTCAACAATCTCTGGTATGTTGATAGTGGTTGCTCCCGACACATGACCGGAGATCTGTCTCTTTTGGAAGATGTAGAGGATTTCAATGGAGGTGGAGTTTCATTTGCAGGGGGAGTGGGTGGTCGAATCAGTAAGAAAGGTGTGGTGCGGAGCGGTAAGTCTGTCATTTTCTGATGTTCATTACGTGGAGGAACTGTCGCACAGTTTGCTGAGTGTTTCTCAGATCTGTGACAGAGACTTTTCTGTGATGTTCAATAAGAAGGAGTGTATTATTCTAAAGCCAGGTGTGAAGATACCCGAGGAGTGTGTACTTAATGCGCACTCCAAGACGTTCAAACTCATATCTTCTCAACTTGAGCAATCCTCCTTCGTCAGAAGAAGCTTGTCTTATTTCAAAACAGAATGAAAATCTTGCATTGTTGTGGCATCGTCGTCTGGGACATGCAAACATGAAGAATTTATCCAAGCTGGCTAAAGGAGAGCATGTCAGAAACCTTCCGATCACAGACTTCACTTCAGTGGAGAAGTGTGTGGCATGTGCTAAGGGGAAGCAGCACAAACTGCCACATCGTCCAAAGGTTACAAATTCTGTCTCTTCTGTGCTTCAACTCTTACATATGGATTTGTTTGGTCCTATGCAGGTACAAAGTGTCAGCAAGTTCTCATACTGCCTCGTGATAGTGGACGACTACTCGCGATTTACTTGGGTCTTTTTCTTGTCGAACAAGTACGAAACTCCGACCCTAGTAAAGCAGTTTGTGACTCTTATTGAGAATCAGCTGGATAAAAGAGTGAAGGCAATCAGATCAGACAATGGGACAGAATTCAAGAATGCTGAGCTGAATATGTTTTGTGGTGAAAAGGGGATTGAAAGGCAGTTCAGTGCCCCTTATACTCCTCAGCAGAATGGAGTTGCCGAAAGAAGAAATAGGACACTCATTGAAGCAGCTCGAACAATGATGTGTGAAGCAAAATTACCAATCTTCTTTTGGGCAGAAGCTGTGAATACCGCTTGTTATGTACAAAACCGAGTTCTTCTGAACAAGCGTCACGAGCAAACTCCATATCAGATCATTTATGGAGAGAAACCGAAGGTGGGTTACTTCAAGACGTTTGGATGTCCATGCACGGTGCTGATCCAGTCCGATGTAGGGAAATTCGAAGCGAAGGCCGATGAGTGCTATTTTGTTGGATATTCAGCAAATAGTGCTTATTGTGTGTACAACAAGACCACTGGGTTGATCATTGAGGCATTCAATGTAGATTGGATGGAGGACAATCCTACTGATGCGGGAACTGGACCTAATTGGATCTTCGACTATGGATCATTGTTTGAGGGATTTAATTTCTCGAATGTTTTCCATAATTTGGGCGAAGAAGAAGACATTGTAGCTCCCAGTGCTGATGTAAGACCTCAAGTGGATAGAGCATCAGCTGAATCTTCTCGGAATGCAAGTGCCGATATTCCAGGATGTTCAGGAACACGTGATGCTCCAGTGGATTCTCAAGGCTCAGGTACGTCTGAAAATGTTGTTAATACTAATCTGCCTGTTAATGTTTCAGTGCCTGAAGTCCAAGAGAGCAGAATCAACAAGGATCATCCACTGAGTAATGTTGTTGGGCCAGTGACAGCAGGTGTCACCACAAGAAGCCGAACAGGACACATCAACTTTTGTATGTTTTCCTGTTTCATCTCCCAGATAGAACCTCCCAATGTGATGGTTGCTCTTAAAGATCCAAACTGGATGGAGGCCATGCACAATGAACTCAATCAATTTTCAAAGCTGGGAGTGTGGCGTCTTGTGAAGCGGCCAGAAGACAAGAAGGTGATTCCCACGAGATGGTTGTACAAGAACAAAAAAGATGACTCGGGGATCATTGTGAGAAACAAAGCAAGGCTGATAGTACAAGGGCACAGGCAAGTCCAGGGTATCGACTATGATGAGGTTTACGCTCCGGTGGCAAGATTGGAAGCAATTCGGATCTTTCTAGCTGTAGCTTCGTATCTCAATTTTACCGTACATCAGATGGATGTGAAGACTGCCTTCCTGTATGCAGAGATGAACGAGGAAGTCTATGTTGCTCAACCACCAGGGTTCATAGATGAAGAAAATCCAGATCACGTTTATCTGCTAGATAAGGCTTTGTACGGTTTGCATCAAGCTCCTAGAACCTGGTATGAAACGTTGTCCAATCACCTGGTGGAGAATGGATATACAAGAGGAGTCGTTGATCAAACACTGTTCAGGAAAAGGGTGGGAGAAGACATAATTATGGTGCAAGTGTATGTAGATGACATTATCTACGGATCGACAAACGAAGAATTGTGCACCGAGTTTGAGGAGATCATGAAGAAAAAGTTTGAGATGAGTGACCAAGGCGAGATGAGTTTCTTTCTTGCACTTCAAGTCAAGCAGAATGATTCCGGGATTCTTATTCATCAGGAGAAGTATGTGAATGAGATACTGGACAAATTCAAGATGCAGGATTGCAAGCCCATCGCCACTCCCATGGCATCCAGACCACTCCTGTCAGCGGATCTTGACGGGGAGTCAGTGAGTGAATTCCAGTATCGGTCGATGATTGGATCACTAATGTACTTGACAGCAAGCAGGCCAGACATCATGTATGCAGTTTGCGTGTGTGCTCGATATCAGGCTAACCCTAAACTCTCTCATTTAGCTGCTGTTAAGCGTATCTTCAGGTATCTGAAGGGCAGGCCTAGGCTTGGTCTTTGGTACCCGAAGAACACTGATTTTCAATTATATGCTTTTACTGACAGTGATTATGGAGGTAGTGACCTTGACAGGAAATCTACTACTGGAGGATGTCAGTACTTGGGAGATAGGCTCATCTCATGGCAGAGCAAGAAGCAGCATACCGTATCCAAATCAACTGCAGAAGCTGAGTATGTGGCCGCATCTGCCGGTACGTCACAGGTAGTGTGGATCCAAAACCAGCTCACGGATTACGGTATGGAATTCGTTAACACTCCAATATTTTGTGATAATGCTGCTGCTCTTGAGATTGTGAAAAACCCTGTCCAACATTCCAAAACCAAGCACATTGATATTAAGGTACATTTTATTCGTGATTGCTTTGATCGTGAGCTGATTCAGCTACAAAAGGTAAGCTCCGATCAGAATGTTTCGGACATCTTTACAAAACCCCTTCCTCGTCCTAATTTTGAATCTTGTGTTGAAGGCCTGAAGATGATTGCCTTCGAGGAATGATCTGATCATCTATGTTTTTGTACAAAGTTTTTGGTTTTTCAATTTATTCTTAAAACAAAAATATTAAAAAAAAAAAAAAAATTTAGAAAATGACTAAAGAAAAAAAATTGAGTCTTGTTTCAAAAGCCTCACAAAAACAGGGGAAGAAATGGTGCTGGTTAAACTGAAAGGTTTTTATGATGTCTTTTGATAGGACTTAAATGCTTAATGACGGTTGGAGACTGACACGTGTAAGGCTGATGTGAAAGACTGCTCGAAGATGATATGTCGGTAAGCTCAACCAAAACAATGATCATCTATGTAAGTGCAGTAATCTTAAACTCTATACATGTTTAGTTTTCCCATCCTAGTCTACATGGTTTAAAAAACTGAGTCCCGACAAAAATGGGTTGAGAGTGGTATTACCTAGTATTCACTCTCTCACACGCCATGTTAATACTGTATAAGACAACACCAAAAGAAAAAGAAAAAGGAATTCAAAGAATTCAAAATTGAAAATTCTGAAAAAGAAAAAGAAAAAGAAAATAAAATTATTCAGTTGGTCTTCTCTGCGTGCTTATGCGGCCGACCTGATCATCAACTGATAATGTATGAAAATCAGACATGGCCATTTAATTTTCCAGCAAGCTGTTTGGAAATAAATGTAGCTGCTGTCCTGTTTTTAAAAATGATGTATAAAATCATAGAAAAATCGTTAGAAGGTGTGCCATATACGCCTAGAAAGGTATTTCAGTGTAATACCTTTCATCTTTGAACATAGAATGCTAGAAAAATTCGTAGAGGGGTCAAAAAGGACCATTACAGCAACACTGCTGAAAAATATGGTACAAGAATTCATTTTTATAAAAATCTCGAATCTTGTAAGGATGGAAGAGTTGATTTCATGCATCTTATAACACATATATGATGATTAGTTGATGTTATATTGATCTTAATTATGAATAATGAGATCATGAAGCGGAATAGATGACGTTATTAGTCATAGAATTGAAAAGCTTATGATGATGTCTAAATACTTGTAATTCGTGTAGGATTGTATGAAAGTATGAAAAAGATGCATGATGCTATACTCTGGTTTCGTATTAATTTAATTATTTGTTAAACATATAATGGATTACCTAGCTAAAGGGGTAACGTCAAAGTTATGCCCAAATGGGTAGTTTGACCTTTAAAAGTCAAACTAGCCTAAGTTATGAATTGATGAATTAAGATGTAGTTAAATCCATGAAAATGGAAGAGGTTTGTTATGGAAACTAACGTAATCATTTTATGGATATGATATGATAGTTGATCTTGATAAGCTAGCTAGGTGAAGATTGCAATCGGATGTGTCAACCGGATAAAGTGAAGGTGGAAATGCTCACATGGATGCAAGGTAAGTACAACTTACACTTATTTAAGTAACAATAAAACTCATTAATTATGTAATGAGTATTACTTAAGAATGTAAATGGAAGTGTTACATTAATTAGAATTTGAATCAACCAAATCATGCAAGGCATGACAAGAAACCCGTTAGAGCATGATGCCTACGGGTAGCAAGTAGAAAGTAACATCGTTTGTGTTACAAGTAGTAGTTATGTAAAATGTGTGAATACATTCAAATGGTAATAACCATGAACTATTCTAAAAGGGTGATGAATGGTTCTAGGAACCATGAAGCCTAACTGCCAAAAAGGTTCTCCAATGACTAGAATTGACCATACGTAAGATTCGGAGGAATCATATAACGAATGCCAAGTTGCAATTGGCGGAAATGGAGTTTTAGAACCCATGCCAAGCAACAAGCAAAGGGGGATCATAAAGGATTTATAGAACCATATATCCTCAATGCAAAATTGTGGTCAAATATGGCATTGGGAGACACCAAAGGCAAGGACCCGTCTTAACGGGTCAAATGGGTGCAATAACCCAAAATGGTTGATTAAATAGATAATGACTCCCTAATAGCTAATTGATACATAAATAGTTAGTCACATGAGTTTAGGATCATAATTCTTGAAACTGAGTTATTATCATTAGTAACAAGCACACGAAGTGCATTGAAACCATGCAGGTTCAAAAGATGTAATTGACATATGATGGAATTATCTTTCATGTATGCCAAAAGGGTTATGGTAAGGTTAACTTGCAATTGGGGCAAATCTTAGCCTTAAGGTAATGGGTGGCCTAACGGGTCAACGGGTTGGTTGAACCCGTAAATGCAAAGTATGAATTCGATTCGGGTAAGGTATGTTGATGTAATTGAAAACATGTTTTAAAAAAAATTATGAGGTTTGAAAGACTTGAAAAAGGGTGGAAAACCAGTTGGTGAAATCTGGTAGAAAACATGATGAAACAGCCAAAAACTTAGCTAAGTATGAAACTGGCCGGAAATGGCTCAATCCCTGGAAAAACAGCTCCAAGCGTATCGCTTGGAGCATTTGTTCTGTAGGTGATACGCCTGAAGATCCAAGCGTATCGCTTGGAAGTATAGCCATCCTAGGCGATACGCTTGGGACGCCCAAATCTGATTTGTTGTTTTCTTCATTGTTTAATGTTAATTACACATTGTTATGCAATAGAAACTCACTATTGAAAGTGAGTATGTTGCAGGTAAGGCGAAGGCTCGAAGGGATGCTCAACAAGTGCAAGATGGACCGATCACATGAAGATTGAACAAACCGATCCCCTTTTTGGTGTAATAAATTTATGTAAACTTTATGAAACAACACTTGGATGTCAAACTTGGTGGGTATAATTTGTAAATATAAACCACTATGATGGTATTATATGATTATCAAAAAGCATGTTTTGAACAAAAACATTCTGGGACCGAATTTTTATAAAGTAATGACTTTGTTTGGCATCAAATTGTATACGGGTGTTACAAAAGTCATAGTGAATAATCTAATAGGCAATTTATATTCTTCTAATTCTATCAGGCATTTATCTACCAAATCAGAAATCATAAAGCTTTTTCCTGAGGCAGTCTCTACTTCGAAAGGTTTCTCGGCCCTAATAATTGGTCTATCGAGTAACACGCATAATTCATGCGATACGAAGCTTTTACTAGCACCCGCATCAAATAGCACAGTCGCAGGCACATTATTAACGAGGAACGTACCTGAAACTACGTCAGGTGTCACTTTCGCTTCAGCAGTGGTTATCGTATATGCCCTACCCCTAGCTTTTGGGATTTCGATCGCCCTCATCGGTCTGGTTTCTTCATTAACTTGGGACAGTTTGGCTTGATATGTCCCGGCTCTCCACATTCGTAACACTTCCTCGAATCCGGATAACTATTAGCAAGATGACCTTCCTTCCCACATTTGTAGCAGTTTCCTGATCCCAGTCTGCAGTTTCCAAAGTGGTTCTTGTTACACTTGCGGCTTTTGGGCTTGCTGCCTTGAGCATTGTTTTTAGGCTTCTTTCGATTACTTCCATCAAACTTCTTTGAACTCCCACTTGTCTCTGACCAGCTTCTTTTGGGTCCTCTGGGTTTTCCTTCTTCACTGTACTCTTCCACGTAAATCGTGGCACTCAGATCGATTGCCTCCTGGTAAGTCCTATGAGCATGGGGTTTCACTATCTTTCGTATTTCTGCAGGAAGAGCTTGCACGTATCGCTTCAGTTTCTCCTCCTCTGGTGTTACCAACCTGGGAACTAATCTTGCCATTTCATCGAACCTCGTGGTGAACTCCTGATGAGTTGCATTTCCGACTTCCAACCTCAGAAAGTTGGCTTCAATTTTCTCAGGCTCGTTTTCCGGACAGAACTTATTCATCACTCGAGTCTTTAAATCGTTCCACCGCATTGCAGCAATGGCGGCTTCACCTTGGGATTGTAAGACGGAGTCCCACCAAAACAGTGTTCCACCAACAAAGGAATGAGCTGCGTATTTCACAGCTTGATCTGCACGACATTCACTAATGCCAATGACGGCTTCCATTTCTCTGACCCAGCGAACGGCCAAACCAGCATCTCTCTTTCCTTCGAACAAAGGATGCTTGCATTCTTGATGGACGTTTCGCGCATTCGCACCAGCAACATTGTTTCCACCGTTAGCTCCTCCAGCACCGGCTCCACCAGCTCTGGCGGCTCCTTGAAACTGAGCTATCAGGTTAGGCATTGCAGCCTGGAACGCGTTTGCTACTTCCGCAGCCATCGCGGCTAGTTGTTCCTCAGTAAAGACGTTTCTTCCTCTAACATTATTCGGTTCAGGATCTAGTTATGCACGCCTTCCAAAACCTACTGGTCTATCGATTTTTCTATCGCCTTGTCCTTCTCTCACCAGGATCTACAGACATTTCAGAATTCATGTGAAGTCGAGTCTCTAAATTTTGAGGGCATGATGATTAGATAAGTGCAAACGTCATACAATTACATAGTTATGATGCTTTCAAAACCCAGTTACTTTCATCACACTCCTCCTTAGTGTCTATTCCTCTCCTTTCTAACTTTACCGGTGATTCTAATTCAAACCGGTTTATTTCTCGCATTTTGGGCACATAATAATTTGTACCCTAGATACATATATATATGGTTAATACCTAACGGCAGTAGCTAATTGCAATTGGGTACCTACCAGATTTACATATCCTAGGTCCTACTTACTATGTTCCTAATGCAACCTCGTCCTTTTACGGGCACAAGCTATTCTGCTGGCATTCTATCTTATCTTACTGTTTTCCCAGAGTCCTAGTTTAAGTCTAGATACTACTTTTAATACCTAAATCTCTTAAACCAAGGCTCTGATACCGACTTGTGACGCACACTCCCAGACTTGGCTCTAGAAAGGGTCACGCATCGGATTTACTCATGAACACAAGGTACAACAGAGATAGCTAAAGCAGCGGAAATTTAAAACTTTTATTTATTTATAATACCAAGTACCAGTAAGATAAAACTACCACAACGGTTATCTATAACTACGAAAGATAATGATTATTTAGATATGCATCTATCTACATTACTATGCCAGCATGCCTATAGCTTTATTCCAACAGCTTGTCCGTCTCACCCTGCTCAGACTTTATCTTTTCCCTTTGCGTTTGGATCCTTAACGTCACCTGATATACATACTTTAAATGATCAGCTTACACTGGTGAGTTCTACATTTTTCTAAAAGCGTTACCTTTTCTCCAAAGTTTATTCCAACGCTTAGGCCTAACGGCCTCATTTATTGGGTATAAAACATAGCAGCGTTATACCAAAACATTCATTCATTCACATTTATTAGATATAAGACATAACAGAATTATACCAAATCATTCATTCATTCAACTAAGCATTGTCTATTGGAACCACGTTAGCTCCTCCGGCAACCATCGTCACCCGAATATCAGTCATAGAGTAACCGTCACTACCCCGGGGAACCGTCATTCCCCGCTTTTAGTTGTATAACCACATTCTTCCTTCTTACATAGACAATCTTTTGCTTAGATTTTAAAACTAACCCCAAGGGTTATTTTCTTTATCCGAAAAACTAAATTTCCCTTTTTAAACTTTACTTGAAAAAAAGTTTAATATCTTTATTACCCGTGCATTATAACCTTCCTGAAAAGAGTTCATAGCAGGTAATAACAACTTTAAAACAGACATAAGCATTATCACATTTCACGTATGTGTATTAATACAAAACGGGCAAACGTTATTTCAAATAATTTAAAAATAATAACTTTGCATGTATATCAGCCCGAAAATAGTAAAACATTTAAGATATATAAAAGGGCTCATAGAACTCATCTTAATCTTTTAAGCAATTTAGTTCAGTCAGAACCTCCTTTATGTCTTCCAATTAAACCTAATAACGTATTGTATGATGTTAACGCAAGGTTTAATAAAAATAAACACTTCATATGTTTATTTTAATATCTTATTATCTTAATAATACTCAATTATTAATTTTATTCCTTTTTAAAGGTCAAAATGACCAAAATACCCTTTAGGCAGTTATCATTTTCTTTTAACGATAATACAAAGACGTGCATTCCTATAAGTAAACGCTCACTCCGGGATCGCCTGTTGAGGTATGCCAGTTCCTAGTTGGGATTTATGCAACACCCCCGCTTTGCCAGAAACCCCAGTGTACAGGGGCTTACCCTTCCGGTCCGCACGAACTTCTAAATATCCGATTAACTCGGTATTTTAAATACTTGATTATTTATCCAATTTAGTTTCATATATACTTATTATATATGTAAATATGGTATTATACCAAAAATCAAGTCACCATACCCTTCGGATTATTTTATATTAAATAATCATATTTAGAAACCCTAATTTCATGAATTTCTCGTTTTATTATCAAAACTCATTTTTAATTATTTTTAAAAGATCCAAGCTTAATTCAACATCGTTTAGTTAATTTGGGCAGAGTAACGTTATGAAAACCCTAATTTTGACCCATTAACAAAACCTTTACCAAACCTTTTCCAATTGTGAAATAAACTTATAACTTTCTTAAAATACATTATTTTAGGATTACCTACAAAAATTCAGACCCTAATTCCCACCCGATTTTTACAAAACAAGCTCAAGAACCCTAATTTTAACACATTTTTAGAAAGCATACCTAGAGATCGATTTAGCCAAAACTGAAAGAGGTTATTTTAGACCTTACCTAATAGTGCTCCACTGCAAAATTTTAGCTTCTAACTCCTCCTAGATTGCTCGAATTTGGCTAATGAACTTTCTGGTTTGGAATGAGGTTTTTGGGTTAATAATCAAGTGAATTGGCGAGTTTTGATGATGGATTCGAGCTCCAATTTATAGTGTTAGGTGCGAAGTCTGGTTCCTACACGTCCTATGGTGACTATGCTTCGAAATCAACACGATAGGGTAGTCAATTTGGTCAAAACGTGGCCTGCAAGTCGCTAAAACTGTTGCTAGCTTGTTTTTGCCCACAATTGGGTCGCGTATCGCGACATTTTCCTTTCCCATCCTACGCGTACCGCAAGCCAGTTTGGCAGAATGGCAAAAATGGTCCCTCTAGTTAATTATTTGCATTTTAGCCCCCAGACTTCTACCAAATTGTTATTTTATGCTTAAAAACATTATGGAACATATTTATAAAAGTTTCTAAGGCTCGGGACACACTCGATGACATACGTATACATATGTTCTATATCTTTCAATTATTTACACTTTTAGTCCCTTAACTTTTTTTATGCTTATTACCCTTGTATCTTTCGATGTAGTTATCATTTTATGTTCTATGACCTTATTAAACATGATTCTAACATTCTTGAGGGTTCGGGTTATGTATAATAATATATATACATATATATACATATATATATATATATATATATTTACATAGTTTACACTTTCTACCCCGCTAACTTTGCAATATTCATCATTTTATGCCACGAATCATGTTAGCACATATTCTTACTATATTTTAAGCCTCAAAACACTTTCGATAATTATAGACACGTCTAATATCCATATGGCTTATAACTTTGCATAAATTACGCTTTTGGCCTTTCACTTTTTCGTTAACTATTAAACATGCATTGCTATACGTGTTTTCCTATCAATGGCTTATGCTATTCACATAAGCATGTATTCATGATTTAAACACGTATACGAGACGTAATCATTCATGTCTCATCATTTCTAAACATGTTTATCATACAAACACGTGTTTTATTCGGACCACCCTTCGTACCATTAGTAACGTAATTACCTAGACGGAAATATCGGGGTGTTACAAATTTCAAAATCATTTTTGTTTTCAAAATGCTAAACTGCAAGTATTCGACTATTCGTGTTGATTGATCAATTTTTCATTTGTTTTACACTCTGTCTCATTCTGAGGGGGAGTTTGTATTTTTGAAAAATCCAAAAATAGTGTGTTGTTTTTCAAATGTTAAAAATGAAAAACGAGAAATTGTATCCGACATGTTTGGGAAATGATAGTACATTGGCTTACATCGTCTGACTCGTGGATAAAATAGATGAAAAAGTCATAAGACCATTTGATCGATGTGTAAGGTAGGCTCGGCAAATCAGAAAGTAGTCAAATGTGATATACACTAAATCTGATGCTTGACCTAGTGGACAACATCTTGATGCGTATTTTAAGATATATCAAGAACAATATATGTGAAAAGAAGAATGAGAAGTCACTGTGTATACATGTGTTCTTTTTGCAAAAATTTAAACTTGTTTGATTTTATTTATTTTTTTTAAATGATCGGACTATCTCTGCGTGTCCACAAGACCGACCTGATAGTTGTTCATTTAAGGTTCTGCTTTATTTTCTTAGTTTTTCGTATACAATTTCAACTTTTTTTATTTTCTTATTTTGTTAAATCCGAAGCCTTATCTGCGTATCGAAAGATCGACCTTAAGGTAGACGATTTAACGTTCTTATTTCTTTTTGCATGGAATACAGTTGACTATATCATGAATTCAACCACTATGTGTTAAATCACAAGTGAAATCACAAAGTGTGATAAGCAAAGCATATCGGAGTATGTTTGATAGTGTGGGGTACACTGGTCAAAGCAAATCTAATCAATATCTTAACATATCCAGATGTTATGAGTATGATTCTGCCTGAGTTTAAAGTTGGACAAATTATATCTGCAATCGACATGGCTTATGTGCTACAATAATCAAAATTGAAGTGTAGTTCAGCATGTTATGTCCAATATGATCCCAATTTTTTATCTTTCTCACAAAAGACAAAAATAGTGTCTGATTTTGTATTGCATTTACATTTCATATTAGAAAATACCAAAAAGATTTTAGGTGTGTTTTGATATAAAGTTTCTAAAAATAAAAAAGATTTTGTTTCTTATTTCTTTTCGATTGATCAACACGAAATACGAAATCAAATTTCAAAATCAAAATATCTAGGAGTATCGAAGAGACGTTTTGCGCCAATATTATTTATGTTGGCAGGTTTCTATGTGGGAAAATATTTTCACAACTTCAAGTCTTCTGAAGCAGTTGGAGCTTACACAAGCTGAAATGTCAAGTATTCAAGATCACACCCATCGTCAAGTTGAGGAAGAGTTTGATTGAAGATACAAGTTTATGTGGAAGTCGATACTGCACATGTCGAGGGGGAGTTTGTTGATGCATAATTCTAGGTCGCTATGTGAAGTATCAAATACAAGACAAGATTGATGCAAGTTTGTTGTGAGCCGAAACTCTAGGAGAACTCCTAGTTCGGACATCACACGAACCTGGTCCGAACTGGAGGTTCGGCATGATCGGGATTTTAGCTTAGAATGTTCATTCTATAAATAGTTTGTCTTGTATAGAGAATGCAACTTCCTGTCATATTCTACACCTTTTGTGTGTATTTTTTATGTGGATTTTCTCTCAAGCTTAATAATACAAATTTCATTTGTATTTACATTTTGATCTCGTCTACATCTCATAATCACTAGATTAGCAAACGATCCAACGCTCATGCAATTTCACTTCAAGTTGAAGTCTTTGTTTTTAGAGTACCACAACCCAAGTTTTGGTTTTCCTTTTTGGTACCTAAAATTTTCTTTTCACAGCATTTAAATGTGATTCCTTTGGTCCAAATTGATATCTAGCACACAAGAAAACACTAAACATGATGTCAGGTCTGCTAGATGTTAAATACATAAGAGAACCAAGCATTCAATCGTTCGTGATATCGAGCTATTTGAAGATTCGGCTATCGTTCGACTTTGGTTTGCGCTTACAATCATGTTTACTTACATTTCAATTGTTGTTTTCTTTAGTTTAGCTATGAGAGGCTAACTCTCTTGATGTCATCTAAGACAATGTGATCTATTTATTGTTTTACCTATGATTCGACGTTGACAATGAATTACATAATGATTTTGTACAAGAATCAAAGATATGACTTTTTCTCCACGTCAAGACCCGTGACAGCCATCACGGCCCGTTTCAAGGATAACCGGAGAAACCCTAATTTCGATTCATGTTTTTGTAATTTACATGTCCCAACCTTCTATGCCACAAATCAGACTCATCACTTGAGGCTTTGGATATGAAACAGGCAGTCCCACATGAGGGTGCAGCAACTGACATATCCAAGATGTATAGTCCATCTCTCCTGGGTGCTTTAAGCATGATTAGCTCATCAGGAATTTTCACACCAGGTTTGAGAACTATAGCCTCCCTCTCATTAAACATTAAATTTAAATTCTTGTCACACATCTGTGAGACACTGAGAAGAATAAAATTTAATGTATCAACAAAATTGACTCTATCATTAAACTCAACTGGTCCTCCGTTGATTCTTTTTGTATTTTCCAGTATTTGCTTATTCCCTGTCATATGGCAAGTGCATCCACTGTCTACTACCCATAGGCTATGTTGGCCTTTATTCTGCACCTGCACATATCAGAATTGATCAGTTTCTATAGGGGACCCAAGCCTGAGTTGTCTTGGGTCTGCCATAAGCATCATTATACTTGTACTCCTTGAGTACTAGAGTATTTAAAACTAGAGCTTCACTGAGCAGATCATCATTATCAAGGTTCAAGTTCTCATATTGAGTGCTTGTTTGACTGAATCTTTCACTTTTGCTGTTTTTTCCTTTCAGCAATTTTTCTTTCCCTGTATTCCCTGAATTTTCTTTGTTTGTTGGTCACTTTCTTAGGATTTCACTAGATGAACTGTGATTTGGTTGACCAACCTAGTTCTTTCAGGTGATTTTGAAAATCTTTATGAAAAATAGTTGTTTTGTTTCAAATTTTCACCCTGAAGTGGAATAGAGTGACTTCCACTTGAACTAGCAACTAATTCCGGTTGGTTAGATTTTCTGCTTTTTGAAAAACTTTCCCTAGAGGTGGTCTTTCCTCTTGAGGGGTTTCTTCTTCCTTGAGCTTCAAAATGTTCAAACCCATCAGCAAAATGCACTTTTGGTCTCTGCTTGGGAGCAGTAGCTGATCGGGGTTGATTTCTATTTTCCGGTTGAACTTGAGTTCGAGCGGAAAATTGTTCCGTTGAACTTCAGCCGGAAAACGATTTTGTTTCAAAACAATAAACTTCCATTTCTTTCATTTCCAATTAAAATCCCGTTAGACTCACATCCAAAGTATTTTCATTGTTTGACTTTTCACAGGTGAGATTCTACCTGTGAGTTTCTTTCGAAAATCAACTTTTGGTTTGAACAGGTTTTGGTTTTGAAAGAGGTTTGACTTTACTCAAAGGATTGAACTGACACATGGCAGCTAGGTGTCCTTTTTCACCACGAAACACACATTCAAGAACTCTGGCTTCATAAAACTCATTTTTCCTGGGAGACTCATTTTTGGTCACTTGTTTGTAAGTAAGTTGACCAAGTCTTTGAGTTGGACTTCCCTTGGGTTGTTCAGGTTGTTTTCCTCCAACTTTTGAATCCTTAGATTCATAGACAGTTAGGGGTGGTACAGCAATTGATGGTTTCAAAATCCTTGATTGGTCATCTGATGCAGATGTGCTTGCATCAGTGACTTCAGGCTTCTTTGTTTCAACATATTTTTTAATGCTTGACTGAGATGAAATGTCATCAACAGTGAAACTAACTTTGCAGTCTGTTTTCAAAGCTTCAATTGGTTCAATTGCAGGTCAGTACTCAATTGGTGGCTCCACATTATTGTAACCAACACCAATTTTACCATACATCCCTCCCAACCATAACTTTTCAGCCTTTTTATTTGCAGTCTGAAACTTGTCACAAGTGAGCAAAGCATCTTTCAGTTCTATCTCAAGAATGTCAACCTCAGCCTTAGCATCTTTGGTTTGCTTTCTTGACTTTTCAAGTTTAGACAGCAAATCATCAAGTTGTGTTTCAAGAATTGACGTTTGTTTGTTTTAACTGTTCAAATTCTTTGTTTAAACTTTCAATCTTAGCAATGTAAGATGACTTAGTTTTCTTAAAGCATTCCTTTAACTCATTCAGATTTGAAACTTCATCAATTAGGTCAGTGTTGTGATTTCTGTACTTTGTCACTTGTTTAATGCATGCAGGGCTGCATAAGTTTTCTAAAACTTTTTCAGGAATAGGATTTACCTGATCTGAAGTGGAGTCTTGTTTGGCCATCAAAGCATGATTAATTGGCTCAAACTAAGCTATGAATTCTTCCCATTCGACAAATTTAGTTTGGTTTGCTACAATAGCAACAATATTTTGATGGTTTTGACTTCCGGTTGGTTTTGGTAGAGTAGGTTGTTGACCCGAACTGTGAGCAGAGTTGTTTCTTGAATTGTTGTGGTTGTTTCCACCATGATTATTCATCTGAGCATGACCTTGATTATGTCCTTCTCTTCTAGGTTGTGGGCACTCTCTTGCAAAGTGTCCAAGTTGGTGACCGTTGTAAAATTTCACCTTGCTTTTGTCTAAGCCAATGTGAGCACCTTTTGCTCCTTTGTAGGTTATACCAGTTCTTTTGTAAAATCTTTGGGCTCTAACAGACACCATAGCAAGTTGGGTCAAAATATCCATTTCTTCTAAGTCATCAGCACCTATACATTCTAAGTCTTCACGAATGAAGCCTTGGTATGAGTCAGTTGCTACGTAAGCATTATGGGTGTTAGAGCATGTTTTGATGTCTAGTGCTAGGTCTAGGTGAGATGTCTTTGTAATAGAATGTTTTGTGTATTCTGGTCTCAGCGGACCAGGGGCGGACCAGATGGTACGCCGGACCATCTGGTACGTTGGTTAGTTGGTCCGCTGGATGGGTTTTATATAAATAGGTTAGCTTGTTTAGAGAGAAGGAAGTTGTGAGGTTTGTGAGCTTTAAACTGTGTGTTTCTCAGTGTGTAACCTGTATACTCTCTCTCTAAGTGTACGAGCTTGAAATCTATAAACGAATCGTTTATTTACCTTGTTGTTACCGAATCCGATTACTTCATGCACTAGCAAGATCATACGCGTGTTTTACAAGTGGTATCAGAGCAGGTTTGCTCGATTGCGGTGATTTACAGATCGGTTTTTTGGTTTTAGAGAGAGAAACAACGTTCTTGGTAAGAAATTCATAAATTCATCTCATTTTCACGTCAATTCAGTATGCTTTTTACGTTCAAAATGCTCCTGGACCGTTTTCGTTGAGTTCTGCATTGAATACAAGTCGGAAAAACCAAAAATAGTAAAAATATTTCGATTTTTCACTGGTCCGCGACTGGTCCGGTGGTGGTCCGGCTCAAGAACACTTGGTCCTCACAGCTATCTTCATCGGGATATTGGTCCGCTGATTTTGGTCCGGTAGGAAATCATCATATTTTGGTCCGTGGAGGTTTTACTTTGGTCCGTGGCAGTTTCAGCGTACCAGTGTTGGTCCGTGGCAGTTGTTTCAGCGTACCAGTTTGGTCCGCTTATAGTTTGGTCCGGAAGTGATTTGGTCCGTTGTTTTTATTGGTCCGGAGATCGTTATTTTGGTCCGGAGATTGATATTTTGGTCCGGAGTTCTTTATTTTGGTCCGCTTGAACAGTTTTGAGTAAACAATCATGGATCCGTTCCAAGCGTTTGCAGCAATGTGTTCGACCGTTCAAGCTATATTGAATTATGATAACGAGATAGGAACTACAAACAAAGTTCCTAAATTGATGAAATTTTAAGATTTTCATAATTGCAAAACTCGTTATAAATCATACATTAGTGTGACGGATGTTACGGTATGGACACCAATGCTGGATGGTTATGAAGTTCCAAAGTTTCAAACTGGTGAATTTGCTGGTCAAGTAAAGCCGTACAATAAGATGAATGATGCTGGAAAAGAAT